>JALIZH010003205.1:0-12651 GCA_030522465.1 Rhipicephalus appendiculatus | reverse complement strand
ACACACCTAAATCCAACACACACAAATTTCCTTCGTCAGTACGTTGTTTTTCGCAAAGACCGCCAAGATGCTCTCGCATCATCTGGCGGTGTTGCAGTTATACTCGACAAAAACGTAGCATGCCAGTACTTTCCGCTCCAAACGGCACTGGAAGCAGTAGCCGTTCGAGCTATAATAGCAAATAAACTCATCACTATCTGCTCAGTATACATACCCCCCACACTACCAGCTACACAAACACGAATTCCAATCTTTTATTGATGAGTTGCCCGAGCCTTACCTCGTTCTCGGCGATTTTAATGCGCACAGCAGCCTGTGGGGCGACTCTCGCACCGACGCGCGAGGCCGCCTCATTGAGAATTTCCTGTTTTCTACCGGCGCATGCTTACTCAACAAAAAAGAACCCACGTTTTTTAGCCTCGCAAACAAATCGTATTCATCTATAGATCTTAGCATCATCTCTCCAACCATTTTACTTGATTTTAACTGGGAAGTGGTTAAAAACCCTTATGGGAGTGACCACTTCCCAATACTCCTCCAAACACAAACACAAAACGAATCTCCACCCCAGGCTCCTCGGTGGAAGCTAGACAGAGCTAACTGGGAGGAGTTTCACAAGACTACTAATATCTCGTGGGCGGACATGGCTTCTTTAAGTATTGACGCTGCTGTAGAGTTTTTTACCAATTTTATATTCAATGCTGCTTTTAAATGTATACCTCAAGTAACCAGGGTGCCAGGGAAACGCCGTGTGCCCTGGTGGAACGACGAGTGCCGCGAGGCTCGCAAAAAACAGAATAAAGCGTGGGGGCTTTTGCGCGATTCTCCGACAGCAGAACATCTTATTAATTTTAAACAGGTGAAATCGGAAGGCCGGAGAACACGCCGCCAGGCCAGAAGGGAAAGCTGGCAGAAGTTTATTGCTGGCATAAACTCCTATAGAGATGAGAGTAAAGTATGGAACAGTGTAAGGAAAGTACAAGGTCAACCAGGTTATTCGGTGCCCTTAGTCGACACCCAGGGAGAAAGCCTGGAAGACCAGGCTGACTCTCTGGGAGCACACTTCGAATTCGTCTCAAGTTCCACACACTATTCTGAAACATTCCAAAGGCATAAAGCGAGAGTGGAGCGAGAGAGGTTGCAAAAGAAATCTAGAAATAATGAACCCTACAATGAACCTTTCCGATTAGCAGAGCTGCAGGCAGCACTGGGCTGCTGCAGCGAATCTGCCCCAGGTTCTGACCGCATTGTATACGAGATGTTAAAACACTTCTCGAACGAAACACAAAAAACACTGCTTTCCCTCTACAATGCAATATGGTTTTCTGGCGAGATCCCTGCTTCCTGGAAAGAGGCTATCGTGATACCTATTTTGAAACAAGGCAAAGATCCATCCTTTGTCACTAGCTACAGGCCCATCGCGCTTACAAGCTGCCTCTGTAAAGTCTTCGAAAAAATGGTAAACTGCCGCTTAATACATTTCCTGGAAGCGAACAAATTACTCGACCAATTCCAGTGCGGATTTCGAGAACGTAGATCCACCACTGACCACTTGGTACGTATCGAGGCACAGATAAGAGACGCTTTCGTCCACAAACAATTCTTTCTTTCTGTGTTCCTCGATATGGAAAAGGCTTGCGACACAACATGGCGCTTTGGAATATTAAGGGACCTGTCCCACCTTGGTGTGCGCGGTAGAATGCTGACCATAATAGAAAGTTACTTGACCAATCGTACATTCCGTGTTCGAGTAGGCAATGTCGTATCCCGAACATTTGTCCAAGAAACAGGAGTTCCGCAAGGTGGTGTACTGAGCTGTACACTTTTTATTATCAAAATGGATTCCTTGCGACTGTTCATCCCGCGTAACATGTTCTATTCCACATATGTGGATGATGTCCAAGTTGGCTTCAAATCCTCTAACCTTGCACTGTGCGAGCGGCAGGTTCAGCTTGGTTTAAACAAAATTTCCAAATGGGCCGAGGAAAACGGGTTCCGACTGAACCCACAAAAAGCACCTGCGTCTTATTCTCCAGAAAGAGAGGCATTCATTCCGATCCTGATATTGACCTGCATGGTCAACGTCTGTCCGTAAAGACTGAACATAAATTCTTAGGCTTAATCCTGGACACCAAACTCACCTTCATTCCACACATCAAGTATATAAAGAATAAGTGCTTAAAAACCATGAATATTCTGAAAGTGCTGTCACGCACTGCGTGGGGTAGTGACAAGAAGTGTCTCATAAATCTCTATAAAAGCCTCATACGCACGCGCCTTGACTACGGGGCGATAATGTATCAGTCTGCGGCACCAAGCGCCTTGAAGATGCTTGACCCGGTCCATCATTTAGGTATCCGCCTTTCTACTGGGGCTTTTCGCACCACCCCCCGTAGAAAGCCTCTACGTTGATTCGAACGAGTGGTCGCTCCACTTTCAGAGATCTTACATAGCTTTTGCGTATTTTCTCAAAGTGAATGCTGACGAGGAACACCCTTCACACTCCGCTGTCAATGATTTGTCGAGTTCTGTCCTGTTTGACAACCGTCCCTCGTTCAGAAAGCCCTACTCACTTCGTGTGAGAGGCTTAGCTGAGGAAATGGGTGTACCACTATTTGAGCACTGTTTGATGGCTCCGGCTGCGCAGCTGCCGCCATGGCAGTGGCAGGTAATTGACTGCGATGTAACTTTCGTGGAAGTCACGAAGCACGCGCCTATCGCACATATCCGCACGTACTTCCTAGAACTTCAACACAAATACAATTCTCCTGAATTCTATACAGATGCCTCCAAGTCTCACACTTCTGTGTCGTACGCAGCGGTCGGTCCATCGTTTTCGGACGCCGGCGTTCTGCATCCTTATACAAGCATCTTCACCGCTGAAGCGTATGCGATACTGGCGGCTGCCAAACACATTAAACAAATAAAACTACAAAAGGCAGTAATTTACACGGATTCCCTGAGCGTGGTAAAATCTCTGAAAACTCTTAAAAAACACAAAAATCCCGTCCTTGCCTCGCTTTACTCACTTTTATGCACAATCTACACACTTAAACAGCATGTCGTAGTGTGCTGGGTGCCAGGGCACCGCGAGATCCAAGGTAACGTGATGGCGGACCAACTAGCCGCATCCGTCCATGAAAGCACTGCCAATACATCCATAGCCATCTCTGCGCTTGACCTCAAACCTCTCGTTAAACGACAGCTCAGAGATTATTGGCAGAGCCCATGGGATAGCCACACAGAAAATAAACTACACATCATGAAGCCGCACCTTGGTAATTGGCCGCAAGTATCAAAGTCACGCCGTACAGAAGTTACACTTACAAGGCTAAGAACAGGACATACACACAGTACACATTCATACCTTCTGTCCGGCGGCGATCCACCTCTGTGTGTGATAAATGTGGTGAACCACTCACTGTCCTACACATACTTATTCAATGCAGTGAATTAGACTCTATTAGGAAAAAACACTTCCCATTAGCTTACAGAAAACAAATTCCTTTGCATCCTCGTATGTTCATCGGCAAAGAACCGATTTTTAATAATGAGCCATTGTTAGCCTTTTTAAAAGACATTGATAGCTTTCACGTCATATACCAAGAAAATCCGTAGCACGACCTCTCAACAGAGGTCGCTGCTGCGGTAGCTACTCCCAGAAGCACCTGTCTCCCTGCTTTTGGCCTCAAAGGCCTTGAGGAGGCATTCGTGCTATTTTCCGATCGCTACTTGTATATACCACGGTCATTTGTAACTCATTCCACACGCATAGATCACACCGCATATCACTGCCATAATTTTATACTTTATACACAGCTTTTACGCTTTTTTATAGCGCGTGATTTTAGGCCTCTTTACAGCCGTAACACACCCTGTCATTGCAATCATTGGTTATCGCTTACATCACATAAAAGACATGGCGCTCTTTGGCCACTCATGGCCCTTGCGCCATTAAACTCCACTAATCATCATCGCCGAAAGCCGAGAATCTTACCAATTTTAAATACATAAAGTCTCAAGGCAGGAGAACGCGCCGACAGGCTAGAAGGGAGAGTTGGCACAAGTTTTTGTCTGGCATCAATTCTTATACACAGGATGGCAAAGTCTGGAACATGGTTGGTAGGGTAGCAGGACGGCAGGCACATTCACTTCCGCTAGTTACCACACAAGGCGATAGCTTGGAAGACCACGCGAACTTTCTCGGCGCGCACTTCGAACAGATGTCCAGCTCGTCGCACTATTCCAACGACAGCCTTCCAACGACACAAAACCAGAATAGAAAAACAGAAACTAGAGCGAAAGTCCAGAAAACACGAGACATTCAATGCGCTGATGATGAATTAAGGCGCTGATGAATTAAGCGCTGCGCCCTTGAAACACGTTGCGGACCTTATATCGCAGCCCTTGGCTCATATTATAAATTGCACGTTCGTTTCCGGTATTTTCCCCTCTGAACTCAAGCTTGGGCGTGTATGTCCTGTGCACAATGGCGGTGCTTTAAATGAAATTTCTAATTATAGGCCAATTTCTGTTTTGCCAGTGCTATCGAAGGTATTTGAGAGTGCTATAAATTGTAGACTAAGGAACTTTCTTTCTAAGTATCAAATAATAAACCCTGCTCAGTATGGTTTCCAGAAAGGAAAGTCCACTGAATTAGCCCTATTAAACGTAAAAGAGGAGATACTAAATAATTTTGAAAAAAGACTATATACAGTAGGACTGTTCCTGGACCTGAGGAAGGCCTTCGATAGCGTAAAACATGACATTCTAGAGGAAAAATTATTTGACTGCGGAATGCGTGGCGCTGCTCTTAAACTTATTATGAATTACTTATCTCATAGAAAACAATATGTTAAACTCGGAAGCTTAGCGTCCGCAGAAACTGAACTTAAGCAAGGCGTTCCACAAGGTTCTATCTTAGGACCCTTGTTATTTATACTTTATATAGATGATATATGTAATATCCCTTACACAGAAAAACTAGTGATGTACGCAGATGACACGAATGCCTTTTTCAGTGCTGAAACGATGGCCGATCTTCAAGTTACTGTAACTAATTATTTAAGACATCTGGAACTATGGCTCCATGAAAACAAGCTTGACTTAAACGCAAGTAAAACAAAATATGTTATATTCAGGCCTACTAATAAGCCATGCATTACGCTGAAATTCTCCTTTCAGGGCACCACGCTGGAGTGTGTTAAAACGCAAAAATTTCTAGGAGTATGGTTTGAGGAAAATATGTCATGGAATACACATGTATCCAAACTTGCCTCTGAATTAAGCAAAACTGTGGGCTGCATGTATAAGCTGCCAGACCTTGTACCATTATGGCTTAAAAAGGCTATATACTACACCCATTTCTATTCTCGGTTATGCTACTGCGCACTAGTATGGGCAAAAACGTCTGCTCAGAACCTCAACAAACTTGAGGTATTACAAAAAAAAGTTCTTAGAATATTTGAAAATTTTTTTTGGCTTCCTAGCGAACTACCTACTCATCAGCTCTTTATAAATCATGATCTTACTAGAGCAAGTGACCTTTACCCATATAAACTAATACTTTATATTCAGAAAAAGAAACTTCATCAGCATTCACTTGAGAGCTCCGGCCGATACACTCTCCGAAATCAACCCATACCAGTTCCCTTTTCTCGCACACGTTACGGAGAATGCCTACTAAAATACCAGATACCAACAATATTGAACAAATTTTTAACTATTATCGACTTCGAACTGCCTGAACGTAAATTCAAGAGGCATGTGCGAAGTATGTTGTTAGAGATATAGCATCTGCTTAAACATCACCTTCTATCTTTTGTTATTATGCTTTTTACACATTTTGTTTTCTTTTTGTATAAAATTGTTGTTTTTGCGCGTGTGCATGCTAGATTTTGTCACCCATGTAAAATTGTTGTTTAATTTTTTTTTTCACTAAAAGGAAAGAGAAGAATTAAGCTCTTATTTTGGCCTATGTATGTACAGTGATTTGTGATATATTTTTGTAAATTGCTGCTGCTTGTAAACGGGTCCTTGGGCTCTCTCAAGATGTCTCCTGACATCTTTTCGCCTAAGGACCTCCGACTTGATGTTGTTGGAAATAAACTTGAAACTTGAAACTTGAAACCTTTCTGTTTAGCTGAGCTAGAGGCGTCGCTAAACTGCTCCAATAAATCCGCCCCAGGCTCCGACCGCGTGGCATATGAAATGTTGAAATACCTGCCTTCTGAAACCAAAAAAGCCCTCCTTTCCCTGTGTAATGCTGTATGGTTTTCCGGCGAGATCCCCCTCAGCCTGGAAAGAAGCCATCGTTATTCCGATCATAAAACAGGGCAAGGACCCGTGCTCAGTTTCAAGCTAAAGGCCCATCGGCCTAACGAGTTGTCTTTGCAAGGTACACTTCCTTGAAACAAACAACCTACTGAACCCGTACCGGTGCGGGTTTAGAGAGGCTAGATCCACCACTGACCACCTTGTCCGTATCGAGGTACAAATTTGTGACGCTTTCGTCCATAAGCAATTTTTCCTTTCCGTGTTTCTCGATATGGAGAAGGCCTATGACACTACATGGCGCTTTGGTATACTAAGAGACCTTTCACACTTAGGGGTACGGGGTAGAATGTTGAACATAATCGAAAGCTACCTGTCCAACTGGACATTCCGTGTTCGAGTAGGCACTGTTTTGTCCCGCACATTTGTCCAAGAAACAGGAGTGCCGCAAGGTGGTGTACTCAGTTGTACACTTTTTATTATCAAAATGAATTCATTGCGCCTGTCCATCCCACGCAGTATGTTTTACTGCCCATATGTCGACGATGTACAGGTCGGTTTTCAATCCTGCAACCTTTCTATGTGTCAACGGCAGGTTCAGTTAGGTTTGAACAAGGTCTTTCAATGAGCAGAAGAAAATGGGTTTAAATTGAATGCACAAAAGAGCACATGCGTCCTGTTCTCTCGATAGAGGGGTCTTCATCCGGATCCGGATGTTAACCTGCATGGCGAACGTCTGTCTGTGAAGACTGAGCATAAGTTTCTGGGCCTACTATTAGACACAAAACTAACCTTCATACCACATATCAAGTGTATCAAGAACAAGTGTATGAAAACCATGAATATTCTGAAAGTGTTGTCGCGAACTACCTGGGGTAGTGACAAGAAGTGCCTTCTCAATCTCTATAAAAGCCTCATACGCACTCGTTTAGATTACGGAGCTATAACATATCACTCCGCGACACCAACAGCCTTAAAGATGCTTGATCCTATTCATCATCTAGGTATTCGCCTTTCTACGGGTGCTTTCTACAATGTTTGCTACCTCCCGCTGCAAGTCTCCCGCCGTGGCAGTGGCACATTATAGATTGCGATATGTCATTCATAGAAGTTACGAAACATGCGCCTATAGCACATATCCGCACGTACTTCCTGGAACTTCAACACAAATACACGTGTCCTGAATTCTTTACAGATGCCTCTAAGTGTCACACTTCTGTGTCGTACGCAGCGGTCGGTCCATCCTTTTCGGATGCCGGTTTCTGCATTCTAATATGAGCATCTTTACAGCACAAGCTTATGCGATACTTGCGGCCGTTAAACACATTAAACAATTACAACTACAAAAGGCAATAGTTTACACTGATTCTTTGAGCGTGGTAAAAGCTTTGAGAAGTCTAAAAAAGTGCAAAAATCCTGTCCTTGTTTTGCTCTACTCGCTTTTATGCTCGCTGTACGCAGACAAACAGCATGTCGTAGTTTGCTGGGTACCAGGGCACAAGGAGATCCAAGGAAACGTGTTGGCGGACCAGCCAGCTGTCTCCGCCCCGAAAACGCCACTGCCAATATATCCATATCAGTCCCTGCCATTGACCTCAAACCATTCCTTAAACGAAAGCTCAGGGATTATTGGCAGCAGTTGTGGGATAGGGAAACACACAATAAACTTCATCTAATCAAGCCACAGCTCGCGAATTGGCCGCCAGTATCGAAGTCACGTCACACAGAAGTAACACTCACCAGAATAAGAACAGGACATACACACAGCATACACTCATACCTCTTGTCCGGCGGTGACCCACCCCTCTGTGATAAATGAAATGTGGTGAACCACTCACTGTCCTCCATATACTTATCCAATGCAGAGAATTAGATCTCATTAGAAAAAAGCACTTTCCATTAGTCTACCGAGAACACATACCACTTCATCCATCCATGCTCATAGGTAGCGAACCGGTTTTTAAACATCAGTCATTATTTGCGTTTTTAAAAGAAGTTCACAGCTTTCACGTAATTTACCCAGGCAATCCGTAGCTCGACCTCTGAAAAGAGGTTGTTGCTGCGGTAAGTACTTTACAGAAAGCACCTGCCTCCGTGCCTTTGGCATCAAAGGCCTTAATGAGGCATCCGTGCCATTTATCCATCATCACTTGTAGATATCATGGTAACTTGCAACGCATTACGCACCCACAGATCATATCACGTATCACTGCCATAATTTTAAAATATATACCCACCTTTTACGCTCCTATGTAGCGCGTGATTTTAGGCCTCTATACAACCATAGTACACGTTGCCATCGCTATCATTGGTCATCGCTTACACCACATAAGACATGGCGCTCTTTGGCCACCCATGGCCCTTGCGCCAAAAAACCCCATTAATCATCACTAGCGAGATGGCGGGACTGGCGCGAAGAGCGCGCTGTAAAGGTCGTGTCCCCGCGCGTCGCGATGCGCGCGTTCCTCTTCTGGGCGTGGTCGCTGGTGCGCGCGCGCTTATCTGTTGATGGGGGAGGTTTGTAGTTCTTGTGCTTTCCCCGCAAGTTTGAGTTGAAGTTATAGAGAGCACGACGGTCACTTCGCTGGCTGTAACGGTGGTGTTTGCGAAAGAAGCGCGCTGTTTATCCACAAAGAGGTACCCACTGTGGCAGTTGTTGGTTCGCGCTCGTCTTGTGTATACTTGTGCGCTCGTTTCGTGCGTTCTTCTTTGTGTTTGTGCAGCGCCCTTTACATATCGAGCTGTGACAGTTGGTTCGCGCTTGTCCTCTTGCGTCCTTTCTGCTTGAGGAGCGCGCTGCATGTTTCTAGCTGCTTGCTGTTCTTCGCATGACATTACAATTTGTTGCTATAGCAGTCATTCCTTCGCCCTTGGGCGAAACAATGCACAATAAACGCCCAACTACCTCTGCGAAAACACGTTTCACTTTCGTGCTATACCGATTTCTAGGACAAAGGGATCAACCATGTATTTTCAGGAGCGAAGCACTTTAAGGCTGAGGCTTGTCCGTCCACGGTGTCTGTTGTCACGGCACAGCACCGCGTAAATCGAAAACCGTGTATATAGAAAATCATTGCTATAGTCGAAACATGTTGCGATTACGATTACGATTATAAAGTCTCAGATAAAGTCATATGCGGCACTTAAACCACTCCTGAAATATCTTAATAAAAATGAAAGTGAAAAATAATGAAAGGCACTATGTTCCCAAAATCAACAAATCTGGCTATCGCAATTCTGAAGGATGTGCCCAGTGGGATGTGTCGATACGCTTTACTATTCGTTTCATATGACTGCAAACAACCAACAACCACCCTAGGAACATGCATACACCTTGTCTATGCCAACTTCAGATTACGTCCACTCGAAGAAACATTGGCTCTCCCTTTCACAGACCACAAATCAGTAATAATACGAATTATAACAAGAACATTAAAATATAAGAGCATATATATATATATATATATATATTGTAGCAATGCATTGGAACCCATTTCTAGGTTCCTCCACCTCCACCAATTTGTTAAAGGGGCCCTCTAACGCTTGAGAACATCGATGCTGACCGCATCAACACGTAGTGGCACTCGCCAGAACTATTGCGGGCGGAAATGACGAATAATGGCGCAGGCCTGTGATTGGATAAATGTAATGTTAGATGTAATTGCGGCGTTGCATCAAAATAAAGAATATTGTTGCATTTCTTCTTTCTTTAGCGTACTTTTTCACTGAACGCGGAATAGACTAAAGCTCTCCGAACTTTTCAACGTGAAAACTGCAGCGCCGCGAAAGAATGCGCAGAACGCCACGGTACTGAAGGAAACGCGCGGGGAACGCTCCAGGCGCCGTTGTTTGAAGAAACTGAATGTAAGAGCGTTGACAGAGACGCTGTCGCAACGAGATAGATCACAAAAACTACAAAAAATTGTAAAGGCGTTCGCGAGCTGCCTTATTTCGCACGTGCGGTTCACTCTTCAAGCACCACATTTTTTGTTACCTTCGCAACGGCGTCTCAGTACGTTGGAATTAACGGGAAATATGGCATGCAAGCTTCCGGTACGTAAGAGCTTTCAGTTGATTTCATTGGCGAGTCACCCGACTTCACAGGGCGAGGGAAACGTGGTCAGGTGACCCCGCCAAAAATCGAGTTGAGGGCAGGCGTCCATTTTATTGTATTTTGAATTTTCTAGGCTGAATAACTTCGGAATGCGTGCCCCTATCACTGCTGTTTTTGCTGCACTAATTTCTTCAGCCTTCAGTCTACACAACCCGCTAGTAAAATATGTAAAACAACGAGGTCTTGAAAAGTGTTGGAGGGCCCCTTTAAGGCGTTTATTTGCCGGCACTCAAAGATACTGGGTAATGGCGACAGTCACTGCCAGGCACGAACTCTCAGCGCGAGCGGCGACCTTTTTGCAGATGACCCACTAGAAGGCTCTCAAGAGTGCAACCCATTTCTAGGTTCTAATGCATCGCTACAATATATATATATATATATATATATATATATATATATATATATATATATATATATATATATATGTATATATATATATATATAAATATATATATATATATGTCTAGAAGGTCTTCCTGGATTCCGTAGTATTATAGGTGCACAAGTGAAGTGGACGAACGAACGAAAAACAAAGGTTCTTACGGAAATAGATGAGGAGGGACTGCATGAGTTTTTAGCCTTGATGCATGCACTGTTGTAATGAAGCAATAAAGCAGGGGTCTCAAACTCATCTCAGCCAGCGGGCCGCACTGACGCAATTTAGTCCCGCAAGGGCCAGGACAATGGCGGGGGGAGGGGGGGTGCAGTTTGTACAAATTGTCAGCTAACGTTACCATTTGAAAACAAAACCTTTCCCATATCGCATACACAAATCCTGGCGCCAAATCTGAAGAAGATTTGGCTCCAGGATTCCAACATGTCGATAGCGGTCGCTTAATACTAAAATCAGTACACCGATTCGGAAATGTACTTTTTGTTTCACGGTTATGCTTCAACACATGACGACCACATGAGGTGCCTCACAAAAACAATGTCTCAGACCAGTCATGCCTATGTAGCACACGTACAGAGGGGTTCACTGTTAAAGGGAACACCGGCGCGTGTGTCGTCTGCTGGGCGCCACCGCCGGCCGGCTGAGGCAACTAGTTTCGCGCAGGAGCAGTGAGCGCTGTGGGCGGCGCTCGTTTGTCGTCTGCTACAGTTGCGGCCGCGCTTGAGCTCGTCACGAAGCCAGCCGTCCCCGCGCTTTGAAATTTGTCCGCGGGCTGCATGGCCACGCTCAGATGGAAAGCTGTGGCAAAGCTGAAAGCGAATTAGATTATGTAAAATACTACCTCAGCGTGCATGACGCTGGGCAAACTGAAGGCGCTTGTTCTTGTTGGCGGTCCGTACGAGGACCTTCTGTGCCGCTGTTCGGCTTTTCAGACCTGCCTTATACAGGCGGCGCTTCACAGTTCTCTTCGAAGCGTCCAGTCCAAGGTTTACCTTAATCTCTTGAGAAGAACACCTGGGGTTGTCCGCCACAGCAACTACGAGGCAAGGTCTTCCTCATGGCTCGTGGCTCGACGCAGAGGATTCTGAGGAGCGTCCTTTATCCGTCGGTCGACCTTGTATGCTTGAACAATGCGGTTCACTGTTTTAAGTGGCATATGCGTTAATTTTGCAATAGCGCGTTGACTGCAATTTCGTAGTCGCAGTTCAACAATACTCTGCCTCTCATCGTATGGCACTCAAGCCATCGTGGAATCGCAGCAACCGACGCCCACCAGAAAGCTTTCTCGAAGCGGGCAATTCTTTATCTAACGAGCAGGCGAACGAAAGACGGCAATCCGGCTGATGTGTCAGGGGACATTTATCTGATTATAGATCATTCCCGTCATTTTCCTTCTAGCTGGAAAGAAAGCGACTATTTTCAAGATTTTGCGACTTCGGCCGCGCTTCGTGATGAGCTGAAGCGCGGCCGCAACTGTAGCAGACGACAAGCGAGCGCCGCCCACAGCGCTCACTGCTCCTGCGCGAAAATAGTTGCCGCAGCTGGCCGGCAGTGGCGCCGAGCAGACGACACGCGCTCCGGTGTTCCCTTTAACAGTGAACCCCTCTGTACATGCTTATTAAGAGAATAAAAAAATGTAGGACGAAGACAGTCATGTGCGGGCCGCGGGCCGCAAGCGAGAGGTTCGCGGGCCGCATGCGGCCCGCGGGCCGCGTGTTTGAGACCCTCTGCAATAAAGCGTCGTTTTTCGTTCGTTCGTCCACTTTACTTGTGCACCTATATATATATATATATTGTACTGGAAATAACGTGTAGTGGGGATATGGCTTGAGAGAGAACGACGACGTTGTTGTCATAAAGGCTTCGGTTC
>JALIZH010003204.1:0-12550 GCA_030522465.1 Rhipicephalus appendiculatus | reverse complement strand
TGCGTTCAATACAAACACAGGACGCTCAGTACTCAACCATAATAAGGCTGCGAAAGAAAAAAAATACAGCTAGCATGAACCAAACGTTGCTGAGCGTTCGGCCGTTTTCGTAATAAATTCATTGATTACTTTATCCAGAGATAACTTTCCCGTTCTTTCACGGTGGATGTGCAGAAGGAGGAGATGAGTGAGACGGGTGTTCGTCATGCGACTCGAAGATGTGTCTTCACTCGCCGGAGTGCAGTAAAAGAGCGCTCTCCAGATGCCGCTGATGCCGGTACTGTCGACAAAAGCCTGCCCCCCTTCTTCTACCCCTTCCCGAGAGGCATGGGAGACTGCCCTTCTCAACTGCTCCTCGCGCTGGAGTCCCAGCGGACTCTGGTGGGACGGGCGCGAGTCGGGGCCTCGTCATGTGGTGTCCCGGACTAGGGACGCCGACCATGTAGCGGGGTCATGCTTTTGGCCCCCCAAACTCTCTCTCTTTTTTTTTCACAATAAATGTTTTCATCTCTCTCTCTCTCAACAAAAAGCAGCAAAAGTTTGACAACCTGGTCCAAAAGATTCCGAACTGTTTGAGACTCGCGCCTCAGTTCTTCAGCCACATCTTCAACAGCGGTCACACCTGCCCCTGAAATCATTGTTGGGAGGAGTACAAGCTGAGCCACAAGCCTATCTATATCAAAAAATCTGTACATGTCGAAGCGTAGCGCTAGGGGAAAAAACGGGACAGAGTAAAGAACACACAGGACACGCGCGCTAACTGGGAACTAAAGTTTAATGGAAAGAAAATCCGCATCTTAAGTTGGCAAAGACAACACTGATAAGGCATCACGTGAACACCCATAAAACCAAAGAAACAAAAGCAATACAGAATCAAACAGACTAACAACTTGCGTAAACAACTTGAGCAAAACCAGAAAACAGGGGTTATCTACAACTGCGAGCCGAAGTTAAATCATGTCGTTGTTTTTTTTTTTTTTTTTGAAGCTAAGCGCACGCTTCAACATGAATCTGCACCAACTCGCCCAGTACTCTACGTTACTTAAGTTCAAAATCTGTACTGTGGACGCCAGAGAGCGCTTCTTTCAGTTCCTCCTCTGTTAATCGCTCTCCACATGCACTGCGCTTGCTGGCAATCGCACGTTCGAGCTTTGCCAGGATAGTCGGTGCCATGTTGGTCGAACAAATTTTTTATTTCCGATGTCACGCAGTCAACTGCCGGAAAAAAAACTTTTTCAAGACTTTGTCTTTGCATCCAATACCACTGGAGGAGAAAGCTAGGTTCACTTGACTGCTCGAAACGCCTTGCATGGGTGGTTTTACGCGTCTGGCGACCGCGGGTTCATACTGTTCAAGGCCCAACCTCATGGCGACTTTTGTGTTTCTTCAAAAACTCGATCAAAGCCGTCCTGTGTTTAAAGTGTACCATAGTCTGACATAGTGCTTTAGCTGCCTGTTTGGTTACAGTTGCACTCTATTCGGGACTTCTGAAGAGCCTCCTGGCAAGTTGCTCGCAAGGGCCAAACCAGATTCTTTTGATATTTTCCTGTCCGACTACAGTCACAAGGAAGGAAGGAAGGAAGGAAGGAAGGAAGGAAGGGAAGGAAGGAAGGAAGGAAGGAAGGAAGGAAGGAAGGAAGGAAGGAAGGAAGGAAGGAAGGAAGGAAGGAAGGAAGGAAGAGGAGGGAAAGGAAAGGCAGGGATGTTAACCAGTCTAGTAGGACCGGTAATGCTACCCCACACTGGGAAAAGGGGGAGAGATTTAAAGATGGAGAAAGAGAGAGAGAGAAGATACAGGAGAGAGCACGCACACACAAAAAGTCTCACTTCACAGTCATCACAGCCATAAGTCTATAACTCGCCGGTGCAAGTCTGTTGCCTTTAAGAAGTTTAGCACTGCCTTTCGTCACCTTCACCCTGCGATGACCTCCCCTGGTCGACTTTCCAGAATGGTTTCTACCGTCATCGGTCTCTGGTATATGCGAGCAGCTAGCGCGGCTGCTAGTCATGTTCTCTGCGCATTATAGCGAGGACAGTCACAGAAGATGTGCTGTAATGTTTCCTCGCTACCACAGTTGCCGTCGCAAAAAGGGTTGTCAGCCATTTCGATTCTATAGGACAGGGGGTCTCAAACTCGCATCACCTGCCGGGCCGCAGTCACCTAATGTAGTCCCGCAAGAAGGGCCGGCTCTGTGAATAAGTGGGCAGCGAGCGAGGGGGGAGGGGGGGCGGGAGGAGGAGGAGAAGAGGGGAGCTTGAACGAAATGTCAGAACGCCTCTCTCACGTTAGATATATGGGTCATTTCTAGAGGACATTTGGCGTCAGGTATCGAGGCAGAAACATATCGATGCCGATCTATACGATCACACAAATCTGGACACTCATGCTGATGTATAAAGTTTTTGTTCCGCGGCTATGGCTCAACACAAGGTTACCGCATGGGTGCCTCTAGAACAAATTCTTAACACCAGTCGCGTCTGTGTAGATTACCCGCACAAAGCGTTGCTTAATCACGATGGATGGACCATGGCCTCCGAGGATGGCGGGCGCGCGGCGGGTTTTTCCTCGGCCGTCCCAATCGCACGGAGAGAGCGTATTTCCCGAGGTGGGCGTGGCCCGCTTTTTCCACCGCGGCGACCTCTACTTGGGATCGGAAAATGCCGCGCGCCGCTGGCGCAGTTTTGCATGTGGCGAGGAAAAAATTGTTTTGCGCTTTTATTAACCTCGCGCTGATTTGGAAATGTTCTGGTCAAGGTGTACGAGAGGCCTAGTCAATGCCGGGGCCTATCGATTCTCAAATGGGCTTTTTTTTTGCTGTAGATTTGCGCCGCCTTTATTAGAGCACTTCTAGAAAAGCGATGCCTCTGGTAAGTAGATCCGCATGTGCTAGAAACTTACTATACTTCGAAATTTGCGGGCTGTATAGTATGGGGCGCTAGCAAAGGAGAAAAAAAAAGAACGTATTGATGATGCTGGGCGTGATGACGACCGGGGCCTCGCGCTCGCCCCTGCCGCTAAAGACCGATCAGTCGTTGCCGGGCCTTCGTAAATTAAACGCGTTTTTCTTGTCGCCTACGTGTTCTCTGGGGGCTTCGGCCGACCACTGGCCCCAAGCCCACAATAGATATGTTGATAATGTTGTAAATGCCAGGATTTAAGGCCTGCGACGGAAGCATACAGTCCGTTTGCCGGTATCGCAAAAGTGGCAGGTATCGGTGCTTGCTTCCTTTGTGCATTTTTCCTTCGGTGTAACAACATATAGCGAAATGAAAACACACGTACAGCAAGCACTCAAATTTTCCATTAGGAAGACTTTGTTTATATTTCCTTTATTAACAACTTGCAGGCACTTCCCTTCCATACGGAATGCTTTACAGGCATTGTATAACAGGTGAATGCCGTCACAGCAGCGTAAAGAAGTAAAAAAGCGCATCGGCAATAAAGCAGCATTATCCGCACAGAGTGAAGTGGCGGATTGTGGCCTTCATGCAGTCAATATACATCGTAAAACTGAACCTGATACGTCTCGCATTTCCCTGGATATTCATGAAAACCTGATCCCAAGCTTCTTTTGCTATTCGACTTGCAGAAGGGTACGCAGCAGTATGCCATATTCCTGAAATTAAAGAGAAGACACAGAGCCTCACAGCATTTTCTCTAAAAAAAACAGACAGCACTGACAGAATTTCAGTTATATTGCCGTAAGTAGTCTGCAACTTCAATTAATAAATCACTGCTATTGAAATCAAACCATTCATTTCCACATCCACGCCAAAATTTTGTCTTCTTTACGCAGAACGCCAGCGACACAAGCACGCAAGATAAAAAACCGCAAACGCCGCAGCATGAGCGTTGGCGAAAGAAATAAGGTCGACCGCACGCTGGAGGGGGAACGCAACCTGAGCCGACCAAACTCGGCACTCGGCATCAGCAATCGTCATGCTCTCTCCTCGCGATGTCGCCGGCGCCATATCAAGTCTGGCGCGAAAAGCCGGCGCCCTCACGAGGCTTTCCCCATTTTCCCTTTCCAACTACCTCCCGTCACGCCGCAGGAGACGGGGAGGAGGTTGCAGGCGGTCGCCACACGTCCCTAGACCGGGTGGTCTAGACTGAAAGTCGCCGGTTCTACGACGACCACGGACTGGTTACAGGCGCGTTTTGTTCATTTATGATCGATTGATTGATTTGGATGTAGTCGGTGTGCAGTAAATGAACACGATACTGATATTGCCATTGTGCTACCAAAACGTAAGCAAAATCCGGATGACGAAAGGTGAGTCGATGGCTGCCAACTTAGGTACTTTCACTGCGAAACGGACGTGTGGAGTAAATGTAATGGTCAGCTGAATCAAAGCCTTCTTCATCAATATTCCGGTAAAATTACTTATCATCTTACTTTCAGTGACATCACCAGGGTACCTCAGTTATCTAGAGCGTAACCGTGCTTCGGTTGACCAACTCCCTAAATATCCGTACGCGATCCAAGTAGTAAAACGATGTGTCACGATAGGAGAGCAATGACCCAAATTCATCGAAAATTCGCCCAGTTTTCACCCATACCCGTCTCCAAGAAAGGAAGAATGCTAGAACGCCCCTGTATATTTCTCAAATCAAGGCGTATTTCTGCGCCGAGACAAAAACGGACCGTAATGAAAAAATTACACTACCACAGACGAATTGATACCTCCGCTAAATAATTTATATCAGGAAAATTCAGCAGTTGCCGTGCTTTTCTCCGAAAATTGGACCAGTGATGCAGTAAACAGAAAAAAAAAATACTTCGCCTTCAGTGCATCCAGAAGATCCTGGCGGCAATGCTTGCTCGTACGCAGAAAAAAATCATGCGCGCAATAATCCCCGCGCTGCTCTACTTTCTGCCGCGGTCTCCGCCTGCCGCCGGAATCCCAAGGTGAATGCGCCATCCTCGCAGGTAGCCGGGCGGGCGCGACGCGATGTGCGATTTTTTTGCTGAAATTCGGCGGCGATTGGGACAGTCAGGAGAAAAACCCTGCCGCGCCCGCCCGCCATCTCGGAGGCCATGGATGGACGAAAGAAGCCCCAATTAGGGTCCAATAGGGTCGCGCTAGTGTCGTAGCCTGAAGCGGGCCGTTCCCACGTTGGGCCCGTTGAACTGTCCACAACTGTCCCTCTAATGTCGATAGGCAAGAAAACGAGCACCATTTATCGATGTCACGAACAGTCAAAATGTCATAAAATAAATGCGGGACGAGGACTCATGTGCGGGCCGCGGGCCGCACGCAAGAGGTCGGCAGCGGGCCGCATGCGGCTCGCGGGCCGCGTGTTTGAGACCCCTGCTATAGGAGAAATGACTTTCCGTGAAAAAGCCACTCCCAAGCCATAAACGGCAAAGCAGAGTGGCGTCGTTTCGGCGTAGTTCCATTAGGGTGTCTGAAGACGGAAAGTGTTCGGGCAGTGGTGGCGTTGGTTGCGCAGTCTACTTGTGTTCCAAGTGGAGAAAGTGACTTCGGTGTGACCACTGAAGTCGGCTAGCAGCATCGGTCCCCTCGATAGGGTATTGTCTCGACCATGGCCCCTTGAAAGGAGCTGATCGAGCAGGCAATGTCGGCACGTTCATTGCCTATCACGCCGCAAGACTGACTTGGCAGCCACTGAAATGTCACGTAGTGACCTTTCTCGAATGCAGTATGGAGGAGATGCCTAACCTCGAAGACCAACTGCTCACATGGTCCGTGCCTGCAGGCCTGACAGCAAAGATTGCAGAGCTACCTTCGAATCACCGAATACTGACCATCATTGAGGCTGTTCGCGGTTGACTACCTGAAGTGCAGCGCGGAGAGCAGCAGAGGACGGCGGCCGTCGATGTCGTTAGGTGGTCTGTCTTGAAACTGACGGTAATAGCCTTCGCTGGGACGACCACTGCTCCGGACGAACACTGGAGAGTAGTTGATCCATCAGTATAGATGTGTAAGTGATCAGTGTACTTCTCGTGTGAAGAATTCAGAGAGAATAGCTGCTTCACCACTGGTGATGAGAGCTCAGATTTTTTCTGATTCCCGGTATGTTGAAGTGCACATCAGGTCAAATGAAGCGCCACGGGAGAGGTATCGCTGGCTTCTGCAGCTGCTTCTCGTAGCATCTCATAATCGCTCTCCAATCACCTCTAAGTGATCCTGGGTTCGTAAGAGCTCCTGGATCGTAGCCTGAACCCTTTCAAGGGACTCTAGAAGTTAACTGTTCTGAACCGAAGTTCAGAACAGTTTATGGCAGGCAGCATATAGGCTACCAGGTTCCGCAATTATTAAATCGCCTAAGTCCCCTTGTTTTTTGTACTTTGTCAAAAAAATGTATGAAACTGTATATTATAGAGCATCAAATGGAATATGCATGATGTGTGTATCATTTTCGTGTCATACTGTTATGGTTTTTTACAATTGAATAATGAAATTCACTCTCTTTTCCTATGTTACTTTTTACTGAAGACACAGGAAATTTAATCTACAGATTCTCAATCATCTGTATTTAAGTATTGTTTAATGCACATATTTCTTTTGTATTCCGGGCTACTCATCCGGATTAATTTGATTTAAGCTACATGTTTTTTTTAGGGGCGAAGCTCCCTAAGGGTGTGAGGGTCTGTCCCTCCTCTGTAGTTGTCGTAGTAGTAGGTAGGTAGGTAGATAGCCACGTATAGTGGAATGTACCCCACTCCCGCGTGATAAAGATGACGATGACGCAGTATAGTGGAATGTACCCACTACACGTGATAACGATGACGATGACGCTGATGACCATGAAGTATAAGCGCGTTTCCCAGATCACGCATTCTCTTTCTGCCATGGATGAAAATGATCAGCTTCGCCCATCATCATCATTCTACTTCGTGGATATGGCGTGATTTTTTCCCCTTTCTTCATCTGTTATTCATCGTGTGATTTGTATACTGCTCATGTCACATTTATAATTTGATATGAAGTGTGTGATGTATTATGTATTGTCATTTGTACCGCTGATGCTGGGTGCCAACAGGAGCGGGAGCCCCTTTGTCCGGCCTTTGTAGCCTTTTGTCCTGCTCCTTGTTTCTGTTATAGAAGCAAAATAAACTTCAACTTCAAAACGTGTGGATAAGAGAGGGCCTGTTTGTACCGTCAGGGGAGACGCACTGTTTCCTCTGTCGTAAGCTTGAAACCATCGAACACATCTTTCTGGATTGTTGGGAAGGCGTCTTCTTTCGGGACATTCTGCAAAGGAACTATCAGAATGATGTATAGATGCCCAGGATCAGGTTTTTACCTAGTTCATGAAGAAGAGAGATGACGGAGCGCCTTACGATGTTGGTATGTTGCTCGGCTTTAGAGTATTTGGAAAAAATGCGTGGCAGTTCGTCATTCCGATATCAATGCATTGCCTATTCGTGAATATTTCCACCAGATGATCTCGAACTTTGTTGAAGATTTTTGAAATTAGGGACCCAGTGCCAGAGTGGCTCAGGAAGCTTGAGCCACTTATGGGCATAAAGAAATTATAAAGGTTATGTAAACTATACTGCTTCTTACCTCTGTCCCCGCTGTTTATGCACTATGTATTATTACTGTACGATGTGCAAGTGAAAGTAGTAAAGAAAAAAATAGTTCTCGGTGAGTCGTTTAATTGGTGAATTCACTCTCACTGCCCACCGTTGGACACAGTGGTAGAAGACCGCTTGCCTTTGCAGGCATTGTGCGTGCATCATCAACGCATGGAGGAAGAACGATGCCCATGTACGGGGCCTTCCGTTTTGCAAAAGTGAGGATTGCATTGGAAACGTATTTCACAGCGCACTGCGCATCTGCAACCATTACGCTGCTACGGCCGACTTCCTGGAGAGACAAATCTAACGAATGACTGGCGCAATGCACGTCAATTGATTTCGGCTGAACGTCGACGATCCTTTATTGAACTCGGTTAGGAGAAGCATCCAGACAAGTTGGCGGCGCCTTCGAAGCAGTGCCCACGCAAACGCTCATATCGAGCCCTAAACGCACAAGCATGTCCTTTACAGCCAAGAACAGCTTGCTGGCCTTAGATTCTGGGGAGCTGTAAAGCCCCGATAAACTCTTCATGAACTTCCAGTGACGCATTTTCAGCCCAACGCAAGCAAAGAGTAAACTGCTCGTCCCTCGCTACGTCTGTGGTCCCATCAGCGATTATTCCAAATGGACTCCTCTTAATGTCTTCCAAGATTTCACGCTTGAGTGTGTGAGCCATGATCTTGACGATTTCATTCTGAATGTCACTGCTCAACCACGTGTCCCTTCGGCTTAACAATGTCTTAAGAGCAGCACGTCTTCACAGCGCACCTGTAATAAATCTACGAGGTTGCCGAACTGCTGAGTGTGTCCAAGAATGGCCTGCCCGGTGCGGCAGAGGTATCCGAATAGAACTCACGCTAACGCGAAGAGTTTCCCCTAGACTCATGTTGCTGCTCAGTGGAATTCCTTGTGGGGTCATTTCAAGTGAAACGACCCAGCCCAAAATTCGACCACTGGTGTTTCTATTGAAAAAATTGACTTGAAATGTAACTGTATGAGAGTATGAGTTAAGTGAAGTATTTTCGTTCAAAAAATTTGGTGGTCACGTGACCACCCTTTGAATATTCCGGCGAAGAAGAAAAGTTA
This sequence comes from Rhipicephalus appendiculatus, assembly GCA_030522465.1. Classification (NCBI taxonomy): domain Eukaryota; kingdom Metazoa; phylum Arthropoda; class Arachnida; order Ixodida; family Ixodidae; genus Rhipicephalus; species Rhipicephalus appendiculatus. Next base: position 3,913 of record JALIZH010003204.1, on the reverse strand, counting down.
AGTGGGAATAAATTATGCCTATTTAACCTTGATAGAAGGTACAACGGGACATTCTGTTTTGAAGCATTTTCTTGTCATTGTTCTTTCACGTGACGTCACAAGTAAAAGTTCTTTCACGTGACGTCACAAGTACATTGACGTAATCTGATGACTCTGCGTTTCGCGACTGCGCCATTGTAGAGAGAGAAACAGACACAACACCCGTTCGCTGGGCTCGCTGTTCTATTTCTGTTCTGAGCCGGTCGTAAGCCCACAACCCACAACCCGCTTCGGCCTCTTCGACTTCGGTCATCACACCATGCATATATTAATTTTTCCAGCTTAACCCTTTCAGGGTCGAATTTTTTCGCGAAATGCGTGCCAAAAATGTGTAATTTTTTTATTGTTGAAATAAATTATTCAGAACCATTCTATTTAAGAAAAAAATTGTCTAAAATTTTTTTTTCGTGACCGTAAAGTGACAAAAAAAATCATTTTGTGTTGTTACATACACATGGTTTATTCATAGTAACATCAAGCAAAATCCTAAACAAAAACACTTTTACGATGTCTTATAAATAAAAATTATGCATTATAATAAACATAACTTACAGACATAGAAAAATGAGCGCACCAGAGTACTTTTCCGGCAAAAAAAAAATGTTTTTTCCTCTAAAACTAAACACTGGGGAATCGTCACCTTTGATCCGATCCGGATCGTCTCACCGCGCACGCTTTCAAGATGTCGCTGCTTCATCATTATGCGAGTCTGAACTCGTAAGTAAATCCTCGCCTGATGACTTGACATCGAATGAATCAGATCCAGCACTTGGGGAATAGTCCACATCGGAAGAATCGCCCGCTCGACTCCCTTGCACCATAGCAACCGGCGCGAGCTTATGCAGCGTATAGGCGAACTGCGTGAGTGAGCGCACAGAAGAAAACTGTGCGGTTGTGCGACCGTCCGGAAAGCAAAACGAGGGGGAAAAAGCTATAATGATCCTTCGTTTTATCGCCAACGAGGCGGAGTTAGTTTTTTCCGAGTTTCTTAAACAGGAAACTCAACCACGGCGGCAAGGTTTGTGTAATTTAGCTCCTCCCGAAACAGATGTAATCGCGCCTCGAGGGGCAATAAACGAGAGAGTCACAAGCGGTCACCCTTTGAGAGATTAAAAATCAGACAGCCATCAGCTTTGCGGGCGCGAGAAGCGATAACCAACCGAAGGACGAAACCGAAACCAGCCGCACGGCATGCGCGCGTTCAGGTGTGCAAGCGAAAGCCGCCGCGCCGCTTTGGAAAGCAAAAAAGCAAGAGAAAGACATCGGCGCGTGAAAAAAATTCCACGTGTTCCGAAGTGTGGCAGCACATGTCAAGCAAGAGAAGTGATCGGAAAAGGCGCGCGTTTTAAACCAGCCGCGCCGCGGGGCGCTCGAAGGCGCAAGCGACTACCGGTGCACCACGTTGCGAAGCATAAAAAAAAGCAACAACGGAGAGACATCGGCGCATGAAATAAATTTCACAGTTTCCCGAAACATGGCAGCACATGTCAAGCAAGAAAAATGATAGAAAGAGGCGCGCGTTTTAAACCAGCCGAACCGCGAACGCACTCGGGTGCGCAAGTGGTTGCCGGATCGCCGCTTTGCGAAGCAAAACAAGATAACAACGGAGAAACATCGGCGCATGAAAAAAATTCCACGTGTTTCTAAGGTGTGGCAGCACACGCCAAGAGAGAGAAATGATCGAAAAAAGCGCGCGTTTTAAAGATAAAGGCCGTGCCGTACATGTACGGTGAAAACCATTTGGGCACTGTTAGGTGCTGCCGTACATGTACGGCGAAAACCATCAAAGGGTTAAATAGGCCTAGCAAAGAAGCAAGAAAACACGCATATTCAGGCAATTTTAGTAATAACAGCTGCAGTCACAAAAAATGTTTAGCTCTTTTACCAGTCGACATAGTATCCGCTAAAAATATTTTCAGCCTATTTAAACACGTTTATTGAGAAAATATTTCCAAAGTTGACAACCAATTACTTTTTTCGGGATATTCACTCGTAAATTAAGCATCAAGGCCATCGCGATAGGAATATATGAGAGGGTTCATTAATGCTCCAACGTCTTCTCTTGTGATGGGGATATTTTTATTGTTGTTAATTTTGTTAAAAGCGAAAAAATAATTTCTGATGTCAGCAACCAATGTCACTGGTAGGCGCTGGCAAACCGAAGCGTTTTCCGTGGTTTTAGGTAAGTTATTGCGACCGATTATTGGTTATTTCAGTGGTTTATATTGTTTGGACCTTGTTAGATTATGTTCATCGTTTCTCAGCATTGCTAGCCTTGTTTTAGGCCTTTATTGACTGCAGCGTCACCATGCGACATGAGACAGTGGATGGACGAGAAGCCGGGTTTCTAAGTGGCTACGCAAAAAAGACCTTCTTGAACATTTTATACCCCGAGGAGGACCACAGTATATCTGCAGAGCGAAACCTCTTTGCCCCTTCACGTGGCAAAAGCGCACGCGACTGTGTCGGCGGCCCACTTAAACGTCTGGCAGCAACAGCAAGTCTGCAGATGCCATATGGTGGTCAGATTCCACAGGAATTCCCACACGACACCATACGACACCACAGGAATACCGATGTCTCTTCACTGTAGAACGTGTGCTTACTCTCGGTGATTTCACGGGCTTGGATGAGGACTCCGTCAGTGTTTCAAGCAAACTGTTGCAGTGTGACTTCGCATCAGTGTATATATATATCGGGACCAGCTAACCTTTGTCCCTTCATAACAGCATTTCTTGGCACTTGGGAGAGTCACGCAGACAAGCATATCATGGACTTAAGCGTTTGGCCGTGGTATTTACTGGCTGACTCTGCTTTATTTCATGCCACACGGATGCGTGGATCACATGGTTCATTGCTCTCCGGGTGTTTCATACTAGCACAAGAACAGCGCTTCATGGTTTAGTAGCACTATCAAAGGAATCTGTGGCTTCCAAAATGTTATTTCTCGTTGTTCATGTCTTTTGCGTTTCGATGTATCGTCCTCTGATCGCCTTTTCGACACCTTAATCGTTAACGTCGAAATAGGCTGCCCGCTGTCATTAACACCCGGTTCCTCCCCTGAATTTCTTGAGTGTTGAAGAATGGTGTAACCCCAATATGAAATGTTGACAGAGTAGACAGTTTGACATGGTGCAGTTGTCGGGTCGCTTTGAAAGCATCACCATGGCGAAGCTCTGATCGAGCTGTGTTCTGTTTTTCTTGAATTGAGGAATGTGGCGCCCAAACTAGTGGAGCGCCACTTGATTCCTTGTGGTCTAGATAAACAAATCCTGTGGTGTCTGAATCTGACCACCATATGGCCTACACAGACTTGCTGCTGCTGCTGCTGCCAGACGTTTAAGCGGGCCACCGACACAGTCGCATGCGCTTTTGCCATGTGAAGTGGCAAAGAAGTCCCGCTCTGCTGATAGACTGTAGTCCTCCTCGGGGTATAAAACATTCAAAGAAGTTCTTTTCGCGTAGCCACTTAGAAACCCGGCTTCTCGTCCATCCACTGTCTCGTGTCGCATGGTGGCGCAGCAGTCAATAAGGGCCTAAATCAAAGGCTAGCAATGCTCAAAAACAATGGAAATAATCTAACATGGTCCAATACAATATAAACCACCGAACTAACGAATAATCGGTCGTAATAACTTACCTAAAATAGCGGGGAAAACGCTTCGGTTTCCCGGCGCCTACCAGTGACATTGGTTGTGGACATCATAAATTATTTTTTTCACTTTAAACAAAATATACAATAAAAATTTCCGCATCAGAAGAGAAGACGTCGGAGCATATAATGAACCCTCTCAAACATTTTTTATCGCGATGGCCTTGTTCCTTAATTTATTCATTCATTCGTTGATTCAGTTTATTTAGACAATAAAAAATT
>JALIZH010003199.1:0-10159 GCA_030522465.1 Rhipicephalus appendiculatus | reverse complement strand
CGTAAGCGAGGTGTGGCCTATGCTGGTTGGCTCCATATACACATACGTAAGAAGCTGCTGTATTCCCTAGAAATCTAAGATACAGATACTGTGATACATTTCTCTTTGACTTAACGTGATATTTCGGAGATACATCTGCAAAAAAACGAAAAAAAAGTATTCCGGAATACAGTTACAGAAATACCTATTTTATTTTGCAAATGAAGCTGCTGTACTCGCTAGAAATCTAAGATACAGATACTGTGATACATTTGTCTTTGACGTAGCGGGATATTTCGGAGATACATCTGCAAAAAGACGAAAAAAAGTATTCCGGAATACAGTTACAGGAATACCTTTTTTATTAAGGCGAAAGCCTTTAATGTCTCATGCTCACGTCCGTCCGGTGTCCCTCCGTCCGTCCGTCCGTCCGTCCGTCCGTCCGTCTGTTCGTCCGTCCACACCCCCACTGCGCCAACCCATTAAAACATAAGAATAAAAAACCTCCTCTCTCCTCTAGGCATCTTTGCCCGCGGCGTCCACACCCCCACTGCGCATGCGCGTCATCCCCCTCTCCTACGCTCCTCCCTCTCTCGCCTCGCGACGCCGACGCAGGCAGCGTCTGCTAGCGAGTTTCTTGATTGAAAAAACCGACTGCTCGCGCTGCACAACCGTTCACTGGCCACCCCGTATATATGGCAATGGATCTTGACCTCCAAGGTGGTGCCGGTGGGAGATTTCTCCTGTGCGTTGTCGAACGATAAAAAATTCGCAGCGTGCGCGTTAACTAAAAGTGGACTGCGGGTCTCTATGTCCAGTTGGAGTCTTCTGTCTCTCATTGCCAATTAGCAGCGATTGGGATGTTCCAGTAGGAAACACCGGTCCATCACTGCGTGCTTTGCGCCCCCCAGGTTTCTCTCCTGCGCAACGCTGCGATGAGCGCCAGCGTCAACGCCGCCGCCAGTGTAAGCGTTAGCGCCCGCTGCTTCGCATCTACACATCGTTCCCTTTAGCGGGAGATCGTGTAATCTTTAAGACGAAAGCCTTTAATGTCTCATGCTCACGTCCGTCCGGTGTCCGTCCGACCTTCGTCAGGCGTCCGTCCGTCCGTCTGTCCATCCGTCTGTGTGTCTGTTCATCCGTCCGTCCGTCCATCCATCCGTCCATCCGTCCGTCCGTCCGTCCGTCCGCCCGTCCGTCCGTCCGTCCGTCCATGTCCGTCCATGTCCGTCCGTCCATCCGAGCTCTGGCACGGAGCCAGATGGCCGCCGGGATGCGCAGACGGAACGCCGGTCGCGTCGGACCCTATAGCGCTCGCGCTTTGCTTCCGTAGCGTCGCTGTGCCCAGAGTTTGCAATCATTCTGACGGACGTCGTCTCAATGGACCCAGGCGTTCACGGAATACACTTTCCAATTTACAAAGGGTCCGTCAATTTAAGAGCTGGAACGCGGATGGCGTTTGCACGATGCGCAAAGCGCGAGAAAATACTAACGCATGCGAACTGAGGAAGATGAGTCTCGCGTCTCGCTGCGATTCGCGGTAAAAAATTAAAGAAGAAAACACGCACCCATTCGGTTTGTGTCTTATCCCACTGAGAGTGTAAAAGAAAAAAGCTGGCAGATCCCACGCACTGTGGGAATCGATGTAATGCGAAGCAGCCAAGAAGGAGCAAATCATGCTTTACATAATTTGCATGTCATGTTTTACATGTTAGGGCCTGTCATTTATGTCCGTCATACAGTCACGTCACGCAATACCAATTTTGGTGTATATCAAGCTAGCGAACTCGACGCAAGCGCACCATGAGCGTGGCATGTAAATGGCGTTGTAGATGACATGCATGTCAAGATTTTCATGTTACCACCTGCCACTTATGTTCGTCATACAGTCACATCACTCAATCCCAAATTTGGAGTATGTCAAGCTAACGAAACGGCCGCGAGCGCGCCATAAGCGTGGCATGCAAGTGATGTCGCACATGACATGTCGTGATTTCCATATTACCAATTGTCTTTATGTTCGTGATACAGTCATGTCAGTCAGTATCAAATTTGGCGTATATCAAGCCAACGAAACAGCCGCGAGCGCGCCATGAGCGTGGCATGTAAATCATACTTTTCATGACAAGTTAGTCATGATTTTCATGATATGACCAGCCGTTTATGTTGTTCATACGGTCATGTTATGCCATACCAAATTTGGTATAAATCCCATTAACGATACGGCCAGGAGAGCACAAAGTCGTAGGCGGCTAGATAGATATATAGATAGATAGATAGATAGACAGACAGACAGACAGGCAGACAGACAGACAGACAGACAGACAGACAGATAGATAGATAGATAGATAGACAGACAGACAGACAGACAGACAGACAGACAGACAGACAGACAGATAGATAGATAGATAGATAGATAGATAGATAGATACGCTCAAAGTCGCCGAAGTTCGCTAAGAAATGCTTCGCATTTAAATAGACATGGCATAATCATTGGAATGGCCACACGCTTCCGCCGAACACACTTTGGAATGTGTGCTTTTTTTAGATGTGAAGCATCTTATGACGAAGCTTAATCCGGTGGTGGTGGTGGTGTGCCGGCGTGACCACCCTTACTGCGCATGCGCAAACCGTTTCAAAAAAATAAAAATAAAAAACCTCCTCTCTCCCTCTCTCCTCGAGGCATCCCTCCCCGCGGCAACCACACCCTCACTGCGCATGCGCCTCCCCTCCTCTCTCCCCTCCTACGCTCCCCCCCTCTCACCTCTAGGCATTCCTGCCAGCGGCGTCCACACTCCCACTGCGCATGCGCGTCCCCCCTCTCTCTCCTCTCCTACGCTCCCCCTCTCTACTATAGGCTTACCTGCCCGCGGCGTCCACACTCCCACTGCGCATGCGCGTCCCCCCCCTCTCCCCCTCTCCTACGCACCCCCCTCCTCTCTCGCCTCGCGACGCCGACGCCGGCAGCGTCTGCTAGCGAGTTTCTTGGTTGAAAAAACCGACTGCTCGCGCTGCACAACCGTTCACTGGCCACCCCGTATATATGGCAATGGATCTTAACCTCCAAGGTGGTGCCGGTGGGAGATTTCTCCTGTGCGTTGTTGAACAATAAAAATTCGCAGCGTGCGCGTTAACTAAAAGCGGAGTGCGGGTCTCTGTGTCCAGTCGGAGTATCTGTCTCTCATTGCCCATTAGCAGCGATTGGCATGTTCCAGTAGGAAACACTGCTCCATTACTGCCTGCTTTGCGCCTCCCCAGTTTTCTCTCCTGCGCAACGCTGCGATGAGCGCCAGCGTCAACGCCGCCGCCAGTGTAAGCGTTAGCGCCCGCTGCTTCACATCTACACATGGTTCCCTTTAGCGGGAGATGGTGTAATTTTTTTCTTCTTTATTACCTCGCTTTTTCTATCCTTATATCTCCATCTTTTCTTTCTTTGTCGCTTTTCTGCTTCTTCATCTCTCTTTTTTTTTCTCTCTCTGTCTTTTATTCTCTGCATTTCTATTTTTTGTGTCTGTGGCTTTCTATTTATCTCTCTGCCTTTATTCCTCTCTTAGTTTCTCTTTCTGCCTTGCTCTCTCTTTTTCTATCTCTTTTTTGTGTGTTTCTTTCTATCTCTTTCTATCTACTTCTATGCCTTCCTGTGTATTCATTCTCTTGATTTCTCGTATTTTTTGTTCCTGCTTTTATATAGCTTTCTTTCTCTATCATTTCTCCCTCGGTTTATGTTTTTGAGTGTTTTATGTTTTTTTTCTTTTAAATGCGAAGCATTTCTTAGCGAACTTCGGCGAGTTTGAGCGTATCTAGCTGTGTATCTATCTGTCTAGCCGCCTACGACTTTGTGCTCTCCTGGCCGTATTGTTAATGGGATTTATACCAAATTTGGTATGGTATAACATGACCGTATGACGAACATAAATGGGTGGTCATGTCATGAAAATCATGACTAACTTGTCATGAAAGTATGATTTGCATGCCACGCTTATGGCGCGCTCGCGGCCGTTTCGTTAGCTTGATATACACCAAATTTGGTATTGAGTCACATGACTGTATAACGAACATAAATGACAAGTGGTAATATGGAAATCATGACATGTCATGAGCGACATGACTTGCATTCCACGCTCATGGCGTGCTCGCGGCCATTTCGTTAGCTTGATATACACCAAACTTGGTATTGAGTGACGTGACTGTATGACGAACATAAATGACTTGGGTTAATATGAAAATCATGACTTGTCATGTGCGACATCACTTGCATGCAACGCTCATGGAGCGCTCGCGGCCGTTTCGTTAGCTCGATATACACCAAACTTGGTATGGAGTGACGTGACTGTATGACGAAGATAAATGACTAGTGGTAATATGAAAATCATGACTTGTCATGTGCGACATGACTTGCATACCACGCTCATGGAGCGCTCGCGGCCGTTTCGTTAGCTTTATATACACCAAATTTGTTATTGAGTGACATGACTGTATGACGAACGTAAATGACTAGTGGTAATATGAAAATCATGACTTGTCATGTGCGAATGACTTGCATGCCACGCTCATGGAGCGCTCGCGGCCGTTTCGTTAGCTTGATATACACCATATTTGGTATTGAGTGACATGACTGTATAATGAACATAAGTGGCAGGTGGTAACATGAAAATCTTGGTATGCATGTCATCAACGCCATTTACATGCCACGCTCATGGTGTGCTTGCTTCCAGTTCGCTAGCTGGATATACACCAAAATTGGTATTGCGCGACGTGACTGTATGACGCACATAAATGATAGGTCCTAACATGTAAAACATGACATGCAAATTATGTAAAGCATGATCTGCTCCTTTCTGGCTGCTTCGCATTATATCGATTCCCACAGTGCGTGGGATCTGCCGGCTTTTTTATTCCCTTTATTTCTCTTTATCTCTCTGCTCCTCTTTCTTTTTCCCTTTATTTTCCATCCCTCGCTTTCCCTCTCTTTTTTGACATGTTCGTTCTCGTAGGACACTCGCTCCTGTTTTAGCTGGTAGTGAGACTTGCCCAATTCCCGTGGCATCAACCATACTCTAGAGTTTTATACGAAAGGGCACCAGTTACCGATAAGTTACACAGCTTCAGTTGGGGGAAAAAAATGAAGAGCACGTGGCGGTGTGATGATGAGAGTTTTTTGCGACGAGGCACAAGTTACCGGTGACTTAAACAGCTTCGTAAGCTTCGCCTCCAAGAGTTGAACGCGATAGCGACATCCTGACCCTAGTGCGTATTTCAATCACTTAGTGCATACTTGTCAGAACAGTCAGTGCTCGAATGCCGACGCGAACTGTCTTCACAGAGAAAGTCAGTCAAGGCCTTACTGAACTTTTTGCACGGCAGTGGCCTATTGAATAGGCTATAGCGCCCTGCCCTCTTTTTCTTTTTTTCTTTTTTATTCGCGCGTCTACTCTCCTCTTCACTTTCCTTTTCCATCTTTCTTTTCCCTTTCCCCCTCCCCTTAGTGCTGGGTAGCAAACCGGATTCTACACTTCTGGTTAACCTCCCTGCCTTTCTCTCTTTTTATTCTCTCTCTCTCTCTCTAGTGCATACTATGTAATGGGTAGCATGCTTTAAACCACGAGCAATTATGCGCGGGAATTGCGGGAAATTTTTCGAACTTCCTATGCGCCCACTACGTGGTCTTAAGGGAATACGCGCAGTAACACGTGTGCCTTTTGTAATGGGTGGACGGCTTCGAACTACAATGTTGTTATGATATTCACATCTTCTGACGCCCGATGGCAATGTACGCTTGTTGCACGCAATATTACTGCAATATTGCATGTTCTGTTTTGACACCTGTATACCTGACACGTGTGTTTGTAAAGCATGAAATAAATTTTCACTGCATTTCCAAGCAGAGGAAGTTGTTTTCAAGGTAATCCCAAGAAGAAGCTTGGATGTGTGATAGAACACCTGCTTGCCACGCAGACGGCTTGAGTTCGATCCTCATTCGGAGCCGGAAACTTTTATTATTTTATTTGCATCTTTCTCGATTTTTCGGTCACGTCAAGATGACGATTTTTCGCTCACAACCAATGACGCCACCGCCGTCGCCGACGCCGGAATTTTTGCGAAACGAGCTCGTTAACGCTATCGCGTTAAAATTTATCTCGCGGAAGCATGTCAATAAGTAGTACCAGACTTGTGAACACTTACATCTGTGCTGACAATCACTGGTCACCAACTCGGGATGTGTAGTGTCTGGGTGAAGATATGGCACATAATTAGTCATCAATATATCTGTGTATTATTACACACAGCGTGTGACGTAAAACACCGGTGCCATCAGTAGAACGCAGCTTTACATTTTGTACAAGTAAAAATATTCCAGCATAATTGAGACAAGTTTCATTCACCAAAATGAAGTCTGATTAGGATGGTGCTTTTAAAAATAAAGAGGGCATGTCACCAGAGACCTTAGGACATGCATGACGGGAAATGCAGGAACCGTCATTAACATCTAAGTTGACACCTTTTTGATAACAAAGGCCCATGACATTCGAGAAAGTTTAGCGTTGGCGTAAACAACGCGTATTGAAGGGTATTGTGAAGGAAGTGTCGCTTTCCTTTAAATAGTACCCTTTGTATTCAGATACAACTGAAAAATGTTAAAAAGTTGTCGCTGTGCGTGGCACAGAAATCATTTGTATTACAACGCAACTCAGACAAGCGTCATGTCAGCTCTTTGAATGCAATCTTTTGAATCAACAAAGCATGCTCTTTTTCTTTAGTATGGACTTTTTCGATATGCCTCAAGGCACGCTGTCACTCTGTAGAAATGTACGTGGTCGACCGCAGTGTTCTTGTCAATAGGTGCCGTTACGGCAGCTTTAATACAGGTCAGGAACCGACATGGAAATATTTCGACAAGTGTGGTCAAGGACAGAAAAACAATTTCGCTGTCACTCCGCGCACCTTTCCTGCCAAATCCCAAGGAGCCGTCTCCTGCCAACCCACCCCCATGAGAGTTTGACACTTAGAAAGACTAACACATTCCGCTTCACAAACAAATTGCTCTCTGAAAAGGTTTCGTATGGCATCCGTTTGATATCTTAGCTACACTAGTGTCACATCTTCAAGGACAGAACTGTCTCAAATACTACAAAAGTGAAACAACGAGGAGCATGAGAAATAATGTAATTTTACAGTGACAGCTTCAGATGCATGAAAAGCAACTTCCTATACCGCGTCAATCAGGCTGAACCTACGCGAAAACGACACGTTTCGTCTCAGGAGATTGCCTGCTTTGTTTAGTAGGCATTGCATATGCTAATGGAAAACTTGATTTTCTAAAATGCTTACCAGTCCGGGACTGTGTGCAGAATTTGAACAGGAAATCTTTTATTTTATGTTAAAGAGCTAGCTGCGTGCTTTCTCTTCTGTAAGGCAATAGTCGTTTTCTGTCGAGGTAGCATCAGTACAGTTTGACGCGCTGCGCTCCGACATATTATCGGACGGTATTATCTTGGTGTGCTCCTGCATTCCTTTGTTCATGAAATGGTTGCAAAATATGACAACCCTGCGCACCAAGAATTTAAGAAATACCTAAAATACCATAGCTTGCCATTCTCGGCGATATGTAAGAACAACTCATAAAACTGAGATAAATCAACGAACAAATAAGATAATCTTTAGGAGCGATGTGAAAGAATGAAAAATCCGCAATACCTTGGTCACGCTGCTCCAGAGCCTGAAGACAAAAATAATGCGTTTACAAAAGTAATGCGTTTCTTATGACGATTTTTTTTGTTTTCTTAAAAACACCAAAATGGTAATGACTAAAAGCGTGCACCTGACTGGGGCTCTGAGCCGTGAACAATCTGTGCTATGGCGAAGCAATATAACTAAAAAAGAACAGTGTGAGCACACACGTAAACATGATAGTTGTGGTAAGTGTTAAAATACAACATACCGGCGTAAAACTCTATCTCGATATTTTTCTTTCATAACATTTTATAAAACTCGATCCTTTTATTAGATCGAACCATTCTTTGTTTGTATTTAAGAGATTAGAAATTTTATATCTCAAGCATTGCGTCCCAGAATTTGTGCAAATAATGCCTATGCCGCACTGTGAGGCAAGTATTGTGGTGTCGATTGACATCTTTTTATAATTTGAGTAGTACGTTTATTGTGGGCTTACCAGGCACGCTTACCACACTGGCCTAGTTGTCTGACGCAACACCGGCAGTCCCGTTACAGAGCGGATGTAACATTTATGGAAACGTAGTGTACGCAGCGCTTGTTGGCCTATGCCTGCGGGGATGTGCAACGCTGGACTAGAGCAGCCATAGGAGTATATATCGCTAGTCAAACTAATCATGTGCAAGAGTTCTTAGACATCGCTAGTGAGCATGTATAGAGGAATGGAACGAGTCAGGTTCAATAACAGCCATACACGTCATGTTTTTTGCTGTGGCCGCTGTTTCACTGACTGGTGTTTTACGACTGTGGTCGCTTCGCGCTGCTCGCGCACTGTTGTATCAGGACTGTTTTATGATATCGAATATTTTCGACTATTCTGATCAGATGTCTTCTACGAATCGCTTGTTGGGGTACAACCTCGAGTTAAAGTCCTACAAGAGTCGCCTAATCTCTGAGTAGGTCAATGCCTAGACAATGGGTCGCGACTATAGCTGTCAGTGGGGGCGCTGACTTGCATCTACAGCAACAAAAACTCAAAAGAAGGTTTCGGTTCCTGCCATTTTATTTTGACATTCGCTGCAGCAAGAAATCCAGCCTCAACTACAACTACCTGAATCATGGTCATGCGTGGGACATGTCTTGAAAAGCATCACGTACACGTAATGGCCAAAAGCGCCTAGGATGTTCTTATGAAGCACTTTGTTCTGAGTAGCAGGCCAGAGCGCACAAGCTCAGGGCCGACCTCTCGGCCTTCTAATAAATTCGCTCTCTTTCTTTCTCTCACTTTGTTATCGACAACAAAAAACGATCAAATACTTCCCACCGCAATCAAGACAAGAAGGCACCGCTCGTGCTCTTTACTTTTGTCATGGCCGAGTGCCTCACAGCGGGTGCGTATATAAGACTACTAAAGGAGCAACAACCAAGGGGTCGGCACAACCAAATGGTGCACTTTTCCAGGGAACGCGAAAGGGCACGCCCTCACAGCGAATGGGCTGCTACGAGCCTACAGGCAATGTCATAGCTGCGTCAGGAAAGGCCTCGGGACAGTCTCTTGAATTAGTCTGCTACGTTCGGAAGCACGCACCGTCCATTCCCGAAGCTCTCAAAGACGACGGGAGGAAAGGCATTCGACGAAGATGATTAACGCCGCTTCCGTTCACGGCGCACAAAGACCACCAAGTGCCGTTTCGTGCAGGCTTCCCTTATACAGTCTGGGTGTTCGTTATTACTACCGCGAACACCGTATAGGCAACATGGCCGGTCGTCAATAAGTATCCGAAGTGGCTTCCTTTACAGTTGAGATCGAAACCTTGTGACTTTTATTTTTGCCAGTGCTGTGATTCGCCTCCAATAGAAGCTAGGTCACTGTGCGGGCGGCCCTTAGGAAATAGACCGCCCTGAGGCCACATCGCCGCATGTGAACGCGATGTTTAAGTGGCGACATCGATCTAGTTCTTATCGAGTTCTTATTGAAAGCCACGGTAATAAATTCGAAATCGAGGAAAGAAGGCGAGTAGCTTTTTTGCTACGCGGACAGTCATTGCTCTAAAAAAATCTTCAGAGATACTTGGTTGCACATTATTCTAAAGGAGCGTTGCATGCATGTAGAACTACTGCATTGCACGGGCTAAGGCGTACCACAATACCCATGGCCAGGCCGGATAAGTAGTTTTCTCGGCCGGCCTGGGCTGGGCTCGGGTCTGAAGCTACGGGATTAGGGTCAGGGCCGGATTTGAGGTGGCGGGCTCGAGTCAAATTGGGTTTGAACTTTGCTTAGTTCTTGAGACTGTTCAATCTACGTTGTGCTCACGTGGATGTTCCTGATATTTCACCTCGAAAAAAAAAATATGTTTTTGTGCGTGGAAAGCTATTAGGGAGAAGTTTTATGAGAGGCAAGCACTGTACTTTTTTTGCATCTTGCATATGGGGCTACTTGATATATGTGGAACGGGCGAGATAAAAGTTAATTGTGCAGGGGTCTCATGTGGTGAACGTATCACTATTC
>JALIZH010003198.1:0-14498 GCA_030522465.1 Rhipicephalus appendiculatus | reverse complement strand
CTTCTTTTATTGTTGTGATTTATTGTTGCATGCATTTTCCCCCCCGTGTTCTGTTTTAAGCATCGGGACGATGCCTTTTCAGAAGGGGGCATTGCCACGCGCTATTCTTTTAGATGTGAAGCATCTTATGGCGAAGCTTAATCCGGTGGTGGTGTGCGGCGTGACCACCCTTACTGCGCATGCGCAAACCCTTTAAAAAAATAAAAATGCAAAACATCCTCTCCCCCTCTCTCTCCTCTAGGCATCCCTCCCAGCGGCAACCACACCCTCACTGCGCATGCGCCTCCCCTCCTCTATCCCCTCTTACGCTCCCCCCCTCTCTCCTGCAGGCATCCCCTGCCCGCGGCGTCCACACTCCTGCGCATGCGCGTCCCCCCCTCTCTCTCCTCTCCTACGCTTTCCCCTCTCTCCTTTACGCATCCCTGCCCACGGCGTTCACACTCCCACTGCGCATGCGTGTTACCCCCTCTCTCTCCTCTCCTACGCTCCCCCCTCTCTCGCCTCGCGACGCCGACGCAGGCAGCGTCTGCTATCGAGTTTCTTGGTTGAAAAAACCGACTACTCGCGCTGCACAACCGTTCACTGGCCACCCCGTATATATGGCAATGGATCCTGACCTCCAAGGTGGTGCCGGTGAGAGATTTGTCCTGTGCGTTGTTGAACAATAACAATTCGCAGCGTGCGCGTTAACTAAAAGCGGAGTGCGGGTCTATGTGTCCAGTAGGAGTCTTCTGTCTATCAATGCCCATTAGCAGTGATTGGCGTGTTCCAGTAGGAAACACCGCTCCATCACTGCGTGCTTTGCGCCTCCCCAGTTTTCTCTCCTGCGCGACGCTGCGATGAGCGCCAGCGTCAACGCCGCCGCCAGTGTAAGCGTTAGCGCCCCGCTGCTTCGCATCTACACATGGTTCCCTTTAGCGGGAGATGGTGTAATTTTTAGATGTGAAGCATCTTATGGCGAAGCTTAATCCGGTGGTGGTGGTGGTGGTGGTGGTGTGCCGCGTGCCCACCCTTACTGCGCATGCGCAAACAGTATAAAAAAATAAAAGTAAAAAAACCTCCTCTCCCCCCTCTCTCTCCTCTAGGCATCCCTCCCCGCGGCAACAACACCCACACTGCGCATGCGCCTCCCTTCCTCTCTCCCCTCTTACACTCCCCCCTCTCTCCATCCCTGCCCGCGGCGTCTAACTCCCCCTGCGCATGCGCGTCCCCCCTCTCTCTCCTCTCCTACGCTCCCCCCTCTCTCCTCTACGCATCCCTGCCCACGGCGTTCACACTCCCACTGCGCATGCGTGTCACCCCCCCTCTCTCTCCTCTCCTACACTCCTCCCTCTCTCGCCTCGCGACGCCGACGCAGGCAGCGTCTGCTAGCGAGTTTCTTGGTTGAAAAAACCGACTGCTCGCGCTGCACAACCGTTCACTGGCCATCCCGTATATATAGCAATGGATCTTGACCTCCAAGGTGGTGCCGGTGGGAGATTTCTCCTGTGCGTTGTTGAACAATAAAAATTCGCAGCGTGCGCGTTAACTAAAAGCGGAGTGCGGGTCTCTGTGTCCAGTCGGAGTCTTCTGTCTCTCATTGCCCATTAGCAGCGATTGGCATGTTCCAGTAGGAAAAACTGCTCCATCACTGCCTGCTTTGCGCCTCCCCAGTTTTTTCTCCTGCGCAACGCTGCAATGAGCGCCAGCGTCAACGCCGCCGCCAGTGTAAGCGTTAGCGCCCGCTGCTTCACATCTACACATGGTTCCCTTTAGCGGGAGATGATGTAATTTTTTTTTCACTTTTGTTGTATTCGGTTTTCGCCCACAAAGACCGTCAGCAAAGCTCAACTCAAACCGCGCCTTATTGTTCTACAACCTTCGCGATTATTGTAGATCGTTTTGTTTAGATTGCGCGCCAGACGCGACCACTCGAGATTATTCCAGAGCGTGCGCGATGACCAGTGATAAGGCTAGAATGTTCGACGCGTGATGCATAAAAGCCGGCGCGCTCCAACGATGTTCAGATTATCGACGGCCGACGCTCTGTTCGCCGCTTTCAGTGCCAGTGTGCATTGCTGTAGCCTGACTTTCAGTTTCTTGGCCACAAGTTCGGCCTAACAAAGAGTTCCTTTCTTTTAACGCCGACTGTTGCCTTCGTCGACGTCACGACCACGTGACAATATTACTACAGCAATTTTGCTGTGCATTATATTTAGCTACGTTCAGGAGATATTCTTGGATTACAGTTTTGAAGTATAGACAAGCAGGAGCACGGTGGAATAAATAGTTTTACGTATCATGTTCATTATACATGCATTTTATCCATCGACGTAAGCAGCAACAAATACGTTAAACGCTAAAGAATCACGCCAGATAACGCACGAGAATTCATTTCTTCAAGTGCAAAGAGAATCTGAGCACCATTGTTTTATTTCATGCACCACGGCAATTCGAGGAGCATGAGCGAGCTGCAATTATGAGAACCGAAAGTTTAACCTATGAAGACCTTGAAAAAAATAATACGGTTAAGAAGTATTGAAAACTTTTGCCGCAGCGCATATAGGACACAAGACGAAAAAGCGACAAAGAAAGACACTGTGATAAGTGAAGTGCGTGTTTTGTAAAGTGCACGAGTGCAACCAGTGCGCGTTTTGAAAAGTGCGCGAGTGAACCAGCGCAAGAAAGAAGACGACGACGACCGAGAGTGTGGATGCGCGCTTTCGTGGTGTATTCGGCGAGGAAGACGATGTGCAGACATCGCCTGCACATCGTCAAGATGGCGTGAAGTGAAAGAACTTCACCGTGAAGGAACTTCACCAATGAGGGGCCCCCCACGCTTATTTGGAAGAAGCCCGAAGGAAGAATGGGAGAGACGTGGCTGAGACGTGGCGGAAGCAAGAAGGCTACCTAGGCGTGGGAGTGGCGGCTGAGTTCTTGAGGCAAGGCTGCTGCGGGCTCCCACTTGGCCGTGTACCCGAGCATCCTCCATCGTATAGCGTTGGCCAGGCTTCTCATCACCTGGCGCTGGCCAGACACGTCCCATCCCCGGTTCCACTTCCCAGCGTCGTAGTACGAACGCCGAAAGGTCGCTGACCATGGTTGGTATGACGCTACCTTCCCTCCGACCGACGCCTGAACATGTCTAACCCTGACTGCGTCTGGCCACATCAATCCTCGCCGTCTGCACAAGTGCCTTTACTGAACGGTGACCGTCGCTCATCGTTTCTCCTGAACTTACGCACTATTAGCATTTATCAGCCAGTTCCCTAGCTCTGTTAATTTTGTCTGTTTTGCATGCTTTCTTTTTTCTTTCACTTTCTCTTTATCCCGTGTATTTTAAATATATTTAATTTAGTGTGTGTGTGTGTGTGTGTTTCAAGCGGTCTTGTGTGCTGTTGATGACGTTGACGTGATCGCTTTAGTTACTCAGGAACCCACGCAAGAGCGCATTCATTTGAATAGCCTCGTGACAATTGGCGTCCGCGACAGGACGAGACCGTTTGTGCCACTTATTTCTCTACGCTAGAACAGAAAGATGAGCAAGGCAGAGCTAGTAATGTTGGCAAAGCGCATGGGAATAGCAAGCGAGGAAGTGGTGGTTTGGTGCGAGGAACTCGAGAGGCGAATTTGCAAAGAGAGGGCTGCGGAAATAGAAGACAGGATCGAACAGATGAAGTTCGAGCGTGAAGTGAGTGAGAAGGGAATAGAACTTGAAAAGCTAAGACAAAGAACGCTTCAATAGAGGATTAAACTGGCGGAGGTCCAAACGAGGCGACAAGAAGGTAGCGAATGGCAGGAGCAATTTTCATTTCTGAGCGCCAAAGCGCAGGTACTTGACGTGTGCTTCGAAAGCAGGGCTTTTTCGAGTGAACGAGTCTCTCTCTTTGGTGGCAGTCTTGACAACGACAGCAACCATACTTTAGGTGCAGACTCTCGACAAGCAGGTGGCAGGGTCGAGGCGGAAAGCGAGCGGACGTGGTTGAGTCCGGACCTAGTGAACGAGGTGAGTAGGGCGCGGGAGTGGCGGCCAGCAGAGCTCCTGCATCAACGCCGCTGCGGGCTCCCACCTGGACACACACCCAAGCTTTTTCTTGTCGTCTGGTGTTGGCCATGCTTTTTCCCGTCATCTGGCGTTGGCCAGGCCAGCCCTACGTCTCCAGCTTCGTGTCTAAGCTGCGTGCTGGCGAACGCCGACGGACTCTTCCGTCCGTCTACGGCATCTACGTACATGAGTGAGCGTCTGCACCGCTTCTTAGCCGTCGCCGTGTGCGTGAGTCCGTCTACTCCTTGCCATCAAAGCCTGCGCTGAAAACTCCGCATCCGTAAATTGTGCAACTGTCTTTTTCTTCTGAAAACTTATTTCTACACACCGTTTGCGTCTTATGAACCTTTTCACGATTCCTCCTAGCTTTGATCTCGTTTGCATGCTTTGGTCTTGTCAGTTATTTGTTATCTTTTTCTGTTTGAATATAGCGAGGGTTGTGGAATTTTGTGAGCACAAATGCTCTCGTCTGTCATTTCTCGATGACTTTTGCGTCATCTCTCATTACAGGAACCTGCACGAGAACTGACAGATTGAATAGCCTCGTGACACACACACACTAGCTCCCCTTTCATACTGCGTGCAACGAATTTGGGGCCGGCAAGTTGGTGTACATTTTTTGGAAAGGATTAAGAGCAGAGCCAACATTCACAGAGCCGAGACACGCAGAAATAGTCGAAATTATTCGTCCAATGCGCCGAACGAGCGTTATTAAATGCGAAGTGCCTGTGAGGCCATTGTGTTAACGAAATATATATTGGTCATAGTAAGCTTTTATATTACACGGAGAAACATGTACCGTATCATTGTCTCAGAATGCAGGTACCATTATCTACAAAAATTGCTCAATGTTGGGTTGTCAGTGTACGCTCATGCTGTTATAAACGCTGTGGACGTTTCCTACTCACTGCACAATGGAAAGAGGCTGGAAACAATCACTGATACTTCACTCTGAACTCAGGGCGCGTTCTTGTCTTTATTCCTGTTACAAAGGAAGGTAATTATTGAAGCGTTGTTCTCTTGAGTGCTAGCTAATGCACCACATGTAAAAGAGTGAGAAAGACGATACGCAAAACAAATGATTCATTACACACTGCATGAGATTTCTTCATTCTTCGATATACCTTAGTGGAGAATGAGCTGCATAGACGGCTATGTCATCTTTGACAAACTATGCACGACCTTGTATGCGGTACACGGCATACAAGTCCAGGAATTCTGCTTTAGCAATACATTGTGTGAACAAGTTGTTTTAGAGGAGCAGCTTACCTAGATTTTTATTTGCTACGGAATAAGCAAACCATATTTCTGATAATTAATACATTCGTGCTACAAATGCTTATTGGAAATATATTTGCGGTACTTGGTTAAATGCGAGCAGAACCGGGTGAAGATCATGCTGTCACGGGGTCGTGACGTTGACGAAGGAAGCAGTCGGCTTGTCCAACATGAAACTTTATTTGGCTGACTGTGTGGCTAAGGATAAAGTAAAACTACAAGCAATACACGCTGTGCACTCATAGTGGCGAACAGCACATCGACCGTGGATGATTTGTCAAGCGGTCAATCGCGTCGGCACTAATACATGTGCTATCGAAGATTCCAACGTTATCGCTAGCGGCCGCGTAAGTTCCAGACGCAACTCTAATGTTCGCGTTGTCTGCGTATCTCGTCGGAAGGTTCTAAGATTATCGAGATGGTTCGCAGTCATACGGGCGCGATTTGCGCAAGGCAGCACTTACAAGTGTAATGGGGCGGTAACATCAAAATAGAAAGAAACTAGCATGTGTGCCACTGTCCCCTTTGAAAAAAACCATTGTCGCAATGCTCGTCACATAACATGGAAGGTCGAAAAAAGTGTATACACAAATATGGGACAATAATAAAGCAAAAGTATTGTCCTATATTCCGCTAACTAGTATAAAATGGCTTAACGGGCACGACATGAATGACTTCAGGTCGTGGGTGGCGCAAGCTGAATGTTCGTAATGCCATCCGGGATGACCTCGTAGAATATAACGCCGAGACCTCGAAGCATCTTGTATGGCCCAAAGTATCACCGAATCGGCGTCCAGACCGTTATACGGTCGCCGGGCTGGTATTCCATGAAGCCTCGTCGAAGATTTTAACGGTGGCTGTCGGTTGTCTGCTGATTCTTCATGCGTAGGCGGGCGAGTTTACGGGCTTCTTCAGCGCGCTGAAGTTAAACGGTGACGTCGATGTTTGCCTCGTCGATGACGTTAGGTAGCGTGGCGTCAAGGGTCGTGGCCGGCCTCCTTCCATAGACAAACTTGTAGGGTGTCATCTGCGTCGTTTCATACGCGGCAGTGTTGTACGCGAATGTAGCGTACGGAAGGATGGCATCCCGCGTCTTGCATTCGACGTCGATGTACATGGCCAGCATGTCGGCGATGGTCTTATTTAGATGCTCGGTGAGGTCATTGGTCTGTGGGTGGTACGTGGTGGTTCGGCGGTGGTTTTTCTGGCTGTATACCAAACCTCATGAGTTAGGTTAGCAGTAAAGGCCGTACGTGTCGGTGATGAGGACCTCTGGGACGCCATGTGGAAGGACGATGTTCTCAACGAATAACATGGCTAACAAAGGCGGCACTGCGTTTGGTTGTAGCTTTTGTTTTGGCGTAGAGAGTGAAGTAGTCGGTAGCTACGACGATCCATACATTTCCGCATATCGACGTTGGGAACGGCTCCGGGAGGTCAGCCAAGCCAGTCACTTCAAGCCAGCCAACACTGTGTTCATAACCCGTTGGAAAGTCTCAGGGAGCCGAGCAAAAACCTTGAACTGAATAGGCCATCTAGGGTTATAAAGGCAACCTCTTCTCGGTGTCTCTCGTTGACGTCTATTCGCCAGTACCCGGCTATCAGGATCATCGATGAAGAATATTTTGCGTTGTGGAGTTGATCCTGTGCGTCGTGTATCCGTGGGAGAGGGTACACGTCTTTTTTGTGATTTTGTTCACGCGACGATAATCGACGCAGAAAGGAATCCCTGAATAATGTCCTCGCGTAGAATTTCGTCGACATATTTCTTCACGCCCTCCCGTTCGCACGTCGAAACTCGGTACGGGCTCTGACGAATTGGTATGGCACTTTGTTCTGTTATGATGCGATGTGTCGCGACTGGGGTCTGTCTAATTCTTGACGACGATTACAAGCAGTCATTCAATTGCAGAAGCACGGCTTTGATCTGCTCTTCCTTCCACTTCGGAAAGCTCGGGTTGACGCCTAAATGTGGTTGGGGACCTTTATTCATCGAAATAGCTCCGGTATCATTGAAGAGGGCGGACGAATTGCTGGCGTACATGAAATCTTCCATGTGGGTGACCGTCATACCATTGCTGAGGTGCCTGTTTCGTGGCTGAAGTTTGTCAGCAATACCTTCGCTTTCCCATGGCGCAGCTAGGGCTATGCCTCTTGCAACGCAAATCTGACGGTTCAGGAGCAGGTGCTGGTCGCCCTCCATGACGCCTTCAAGCTCTGGGGGGTTTTTCGGTGCCGACGGAAATGGTGACGCTAAAGAGAAGCAGAATGATGACTTGCTCTTCTATCACATTCAATGCGTGATTCCCTGGCGTCGTGGGGGGTCGGCAGCACGTTTTCTGAGGCTAGTGTTATTGACTCATACCTCAGATCGACGACGGCGTCGCGTTGATTTAGAAAGCCCATTTCAGGTATCACATCCCTGGAGCAGTGTTCTAGAATTACAAAGCTCGCAGGATAAGTCGGGTTTTTGATGGTGACTCTTGCTGTCGAGACTCCGGCCGGCGTTAGTAGATGGCCTCCAACAGTCGGTATTTGAACTTCACCGCAAACGGGTCACTAACGACAGCATAGCCGACCCTGTGTCGACGACAGCGATGATGTTGCGGCCGTCGATGAGAACGTCGAGATCGCTAGTTCGTCGTTTTGCGTTTCGGTTGAGTCGGGGCGTCGGATCACGGCTACGCCGGCTTGTTCCGCTGCTTCTACGTGATGTCGTCATGTTTTGTTCCAGTCGCAAAGTTGCGGCGTCCAGGCTTCGCTCGGCTTGCGGCGTGCTCTTCAAGTTTCATAGAAGCGTCGTCGTCGGCGGCGGGGGACCATCGGCAGCTCGTCGTTCAGCAACCGCGCTTCCATCGGTTGCTGCCCTTTGTTTGTTTTTCCGGGTAAGAGCTGGCGGATCGGCCCCCGGAATTGGGCCGTTGTACTGCCGGCGTTGCGGTGAAATATAGAGGCCTTGCGATGACGATCAAGAAGGTCCTCGGGTTCTCCATTGCTCTCCCACGAGATAGTCGGCGATGTCGCATGGTCTTTACCTGGCTCTGAATACGCTGCGTTGACGGCGAAGCCGCGTAGTCCCATCTGGTGGTACTCGCAGCGGCGGTAGGTATGTCCTGCTTCCCCGCAGTGATAGTTGCGCGCGCGGTGGTCAGGGGGCGCGCCACACGTCGTTCTTCTTTGGAGCATAGTGTTGGCCGACAGGTGGGCGATATGATGGCGGCGGCAGCGGCGGGGTTTGCCGGCGGAACTGCGGCGGGGCGGCGTCTTGGTGTGGGCGCATTGGGGGGCTTAGTTGTAGGTGGTCCCTGTATACGATGTACAGCCGCGGCCACGTCTGTGTAGAGCACGCGAGCAGCTGGTTTTTGCTCTGCGGAGCAACACCTTGAAGCAGTTTCGGGCTCTGACGTGGTCAGCCTGACTGCTAGGTCGCGCCTGCACCTGACACACCACGTCAGAGCCCGCAACTGCCTCAAGGTGTCGCCCCGCAGAGCAAAAACCAGCTGCTCGCGCGCTCTACACAGACGTGGCCGCGGCTGTAGAGTTTTAATCAAAAAACGTTTTTATGTTGTATATGTAAAAATTCAGTTGTTATCAAACTCAAGTTAGTAATACAGTAATGCAGCAAAAAAAAATTGAGGCAGCTTCGCACTTGTGCCAAGCCTGAAGGAAATACGGAGACGGGCACACTTTGTTGGTCGTTTTTCTTTTTTCTTTTTGGCGCTCATCTCTGTTTGATCTATGGCTATACCTGTTTACTTCTACTTCCTTCTTTATCTGTCTATGTATTTCTTTCCCTTTCTTGGCTTTTTTTTCTCCCTCTTTTAATTTCTCGCTTCCTCTTTCATTTTATCTATCTTTCTTCAAGACTAGGTCTTTTGTTCTCTTTATTTTGCTGTCAGAAGCCCGTGTACTGTGCGATGTCAGCACACATAAAAAGCGCACGCGTCAGCGCACGCCAAACATCACCCGATGGTCTGCTATATGCCTACTATACGGCATCCCTCATGATCATGTCGAGGTTTTGAGAAGTAAAACCGGAGATATGATTTTTTGTTATTATCTTTATTTCTTTATTCCTTTTTTCTCTCTATGCTATGCTTTACTACGTTCCCCCTTCTTCCGCTCCTCTTCACCCTCACTTTCCTTTCCTCCGCCCTTGCTACAAGGACATGCTATGCTCTGCTTGCGTGCCTGATTGGCCGAGTAGTTACAACGCTCACCTGCGGATTGTGGGAACGCAGGCTCGAACACCACCTCGCCCAGAACTTGTGCCTTTCTCTTTCTTTCGATGCCGTTTTTTTTGCTCTCTTTCTCTCATGCTTGCTCGTTCTCTCACCCATTGCATACTACATTAGACAAACCTGCGCGCGGTTCCTGGAGCAAAGCAGAAGATGAAGAGCACGAAGGGGAACAAAGCAGCCGGGCGAACGTGTTCGGGGAGCGAGTGGAGGAAGAAGGCCCATCATGATGTTTATACTTTTCTGGTGACTCTGCGTGGCCTGAAGAAAAGCCTAACAACTCGACTGTTAAAAACTGCCGCCTGCCATTTCAAGCATCCAGGAATATCCCCTTGTGACATCGTCCTTTGCTATCACCCATGTTTTCTGCATATGTTTCCCGTGATTTTTCGCAAATAACTAATTGAAAGTTTGCGCACCACTTGTGCTGTCCCCTTTCTTTGCTCAGGGCAACTCCGTTAGAAAGAAAGAAGCGTCCAGCTGCAATTAACTTGGTCAGCACCGTTCAGGTACTCTTCAAAAATCCACAGTCCGAACACACCTTACAGTGTCCCTGCCACCTCACAGCGCTCGCGCGGCTCTGTGGGAGAAGGTACGCTTGCCTGAGTTTAATACCGCTTTGGACCCATCAGTTCTATTATGGCCATGTACCACGATTTTTTTCTTCATCTAAACGCCGATGTCTCTCTCACAAACAACCACGCCGACACAGACAAGGAAATTTCTGCGAAACGAGTTTTCCAGCACTGCCGCTTTCAAGGAGTGTAATAGCCCTGTCGCTGAGACATCTGCTGTCGGGGTGGTCAATATTGCATTTCTGAAGCATGTACTGTTCTTTGATATATTCGCTGCGTTTTTGTTTTACATGCTCCTCTATGTATAGCGCATCACTGGGAATCACAGTTGCATGAATAAATAAGCAAGAGTAATCTATTGTGTAGGTAGTTAAATTTGCGCTAAACTTAAAAAGCAGAATTGCCCTTGTAGAAGAACAATTAGGAAACGGCTCCTGCTTGCGCACACCTATACAGTTTCAATATACAGTGAGTGTTGCCAAGCTTTAGACATCTAAAAGAAACAATTACTTCAAAAATTTTCAATGGGAAACGCATTATTTAAATACGTTTGAATAGCAGCGACTAACGACGACTAATAGACCTTGAAAATGGGATGTTTGACGGCGCTATTTGTTTGTAAAGACGTCTTTTTTGTATAATGAGCTGGTGACAAGGTACGACGAATTATGGATGCAGTGGGTGTTGGTACGATAACATAAAAAGAGCGGTATTCACGTGAAAATAAAAGGTGACATAACCTTCATTACAATGACTCATCGCATTATGATTTCCACGTTGTCACCAACCAGCTAGCTCGGCCTTGAGGTTCTGAGTTCTGCACCACCCAAGCAAGCAGTGTTTGGGCAGTGCTTGCTTTCAAGAGAACCCCTTTTTCAGAACATACGGCCAGAAGTCGGCATAAACTACACACGAGAAAAGTTCGTCTTATTCGGAATGCCAGACTCATGCCTTACGCCCGCTCACTCTCCTCTGTATCTCTGCGGCTGTTCCTGATCGCTATACGCTTGGCGAGGCCTCCTGCGCCTGAAAAACTTTCTCTCAAGGGCCTTGTATCGTGCCATAGCATTTTCTCTCGCAGTTTGATGCACGCTGGCACATCTTACGCTGCCTCGTCTACACGAAAGCCGCAGAAACGTACCACTTTGATGAATGTAGCTGCACGAAACACAAGCAGAAGGAGCTGCACGCTTCCATGTTTTGCTCTCTTCTGGTGCTATGGCGAAGATGGAAGTGCCGTGGCTGTCGAAATGCAGCTGCCCGTTTTCTCGCTTCAGAGACCGCACAGTTTGCCATACGACTGCGTCCGCACTAAACAACAATAAAACAAAGCTGAATTGTTGTGGAACGTTCCTGGCGTTGTAAAAGGTTGCCCTTTACACTTAATACAACAAAGAAATTAAGGGCATTTAAAAGACATTTGAATGGTAGTACAAACCTGTTTTTTTTTTCTGCATAATTCAGGGTAAAATGTGTCTCAAGAGCAAGATATACTGGAATCATTGACCGCTGTTATTACAAAAGGTGCTGTGCCTAAAATTAAAACCTACTCCACATTCACACTTAGCAGGGAAGATCTGCACATCTAAACCAGTCTAATAGCTAAAAAGGAGAGCACGCACTCTGGTGCGCGCATAAAGAAAGTACTGGATCGTGAGTAGGCTGCAATACTTCGATGAAATAGAGCAACTAAGACACATGTTATTTTAGAGGAGTTTGTTAGCAAACCTTCGTAAAAGCAACTAAAAATGTTTGAACTGCTACTGCCGCTAGCTAACAAACAATACCAACAACTTCTGTGAGAAACATAGCTTCGTGCACATGAGAGTTATACCCATTTTTACTTTCTTAATTCCCGAGTATCTCATGAGTTAAGATCTCGCGAAAATCAATTAGGCCTAGATCTTGTTGAAATGTTGATATTTATAAAGGGCGCGAAACATTTTCAAGCCGCACAGGGGCAGAAAAGCCTTTGTGCGTGGAAGTTCTTCCTTTGTTTCTTAACTTTTTTTCTTTGTTCCTCTTTTCGCTCACGGTTGCTTCGGTATCTGCCTTAACGATGCTGTTTTTTATGTTTTACATCAATGTCATTGCTCTCCAGAGCAATCTAGTCTTCTTTACCATATACATGGACATTTTTTTAGGCTTCTTATAATTGCAATTTTTAATTAAGGAATGTGTATCAGCTTCTCTATTCTCCGCACATAAGCTTAAGGCCCTAGTATTCGAAATTTAGGGCATCCTGCAACCATTGGCGTGTTATGAAATTCATGGGGATCGCAAGGGTAGCAGTATTGTTGGAAGAAACGCCTACGTTAGAATGGAATCAGGAACGAGCGAGGCAAGACGCAACTAAACAACTGAATTTCTTTTTCGCACACCTAGAGCAAACGACACCTGTGCAGTGCTTTTTTAGACGCCGGGATGCTAGAAAGGGCACTAAGTCTCAACACATATGGCACGACATCAATGCCTCTAGACACATCCCTTGGAGATGCGAACCTGTGACAGCAAGCACAAAAACTTTAAGGCAGCGTCGTACCAGCGCTGCCAAACCTGAAGGAAGTGCGCAGCTGGGCAGCCTTATTTGTTTCTCTTCGGTCTTGTTTTGCTTTCCTCCTTTCTTTCTTACTTTATCTCCTTTTTCGTTTATTCAGTCTTTTTTCTACTTATTTCTATTCATTTCCTTCCTCTCTATTTTATCTGTTTCTTCCTTTCTCTTTCTTGCTGTTTCAATTTTGGTCATATTTTTTTTTCTTTGCTTTCTCTCGATTTCTATTTCTGACTTGCATACTCTTTTTGTTCCTATTTTTACGACATCCCGGGCCCTAAAGTGCTCCGCACTTATCATCGTCAAGGTGCTCGAAGAAAACGAGGAGATGACATGTGTTGCATCAGAACGATTAAATGGGTGAGTGGGTGTGCTTCCATCTTGAACGAATAAAAAGCGCGACAGCAACGACCAGCTACAGCGCTGACTAGCAACTAAAGTTTTATTCTGAAACGAAGCAGAATAAATACCATCCGGAAAAAACAATGAAAAGAAACGACCATCGCGCATCCACAAGGTGACAAAAATTAGCAACAAAACAATGGTTGTTTGTTTTCATTGTTTTTTTTACTAGATGCTATTTATTCTGTTTCACTTCAGAATAAAATTTTAGTTGCGAGTCAGCGCTGTAGTTTGTCGTTCCTCTCCTCGTCCTCGTTTTTTATGTGGCGCTTTTTATTCGTTCAATAAGTATTAAGAGGACAATGGCGCGACGCGCGCTCATTGTGCTACATATGGCTATGCTATTCGTGGTTCTGCCTGCGTTACCTCAAGCTACGACAGCATACGTCCATGACAGCATACGACAGCATACGACGGTCCAAGCCCCAAAAAGTGCTTCGCACTTCGAACTGGTTTTTCTGGCATGCCCTAATATTCCGAGGTAACCATCTGGTCGTAGGTTTTCTCGGTGTTCACTATGGTGAAAACCAACGTGAATAAATCCCCTTCACCATCAGGCATTAAGCTACCTAATATAAAAAAGGCTTATGAGTTAAGCATCATGAGCAACAACGAAATTAAGAGGATATTGCTAGCACGGAGTTGTGATAGCAACTAGAGAAAAAATATAATTGGCACGACAAAGATAAGCAAGCGCATTTTAAACCGAAGTTTGTTATAACTTGGTCATTTTGGGGGGCATGCACGGAGAGAAACATTGGTGAGCAAACGCGGAGCAATATCCCTCTCCGCACTCTTTCTTACTTTTTTTTCTGTGTTTCTTTCTTCCTTCGTTTTTTTTTTCTTCTTAAAGTCTCACTGTTCTCCCTTTCTTTTTTTTTTGTGTGTAGAGAAACTCTGGTGTCTTTTTCATATGAAACCGAAATTTTCGACTACTATCAATCGAATAGACGATTCACACTAACTTAGTAGATGGTTGATACACAAGAAAAGAGCAAGTGAGTGTGGCAGACTTGGAAAAAATAACATAGAAAAATATGGGCACGCAGTGCTGTTACGGGTTTTTGTAAGAAATGACAAAATAAATGTAGAGAGGCGATCTAGATTATAAACGTGAAGGATTGGGGAATTCTTCCCGACGCATAGTCTAAGACAGTGTCTCAACGTCTTCGTTGTCCATAGTTTAGTTTTCTAGGCACGTAAATAAGTTCTTGTCGCTGTGAAGACTGTGTTACACTCACACGTGTACTGGAGCAAGCACTGAAAACGAAGATAGTGTCAGTTTAATTCATGTATGCTTGCTGTGTGTTACTTGGCTGTTGGTACTCTGCTTGCGCATAGGTTATCTAGGCAGCACTTCCTGTCTCCTGCATTCATGAACCCATGCGATTTGTAATCTGTAAATGTTTTTTTTTTCAATAAATGATAGT
>JALIZH010003197.1:0-18343 GCA_030522465.1 Rhipicephalus appendiculatus | reverse complement strand
CAGAGCTTTGCCGACTCAGTGAATCGAGTCCAGGACGAGCACTCCTCAGTCGCCTTCGGCGACGTAAGGAATCGCGAGCTTAAGTGGCCCTCAACACTCTTCGTCATATCGGCGTGGAATTCCCCAGCCACAAACAACTTCGACAAGACCAACCTTGGTCGCATGAGAATGTCGACTGCCAGTTGACGATTCTACGGATGCACAGCAAGCGCTCCACATCCACAGCAGAAGTACGTTATTCGGCGCTTGAGTACATTGAAGAGAAGTACGCCAACCATCTCGAAGTTTTTACAGATGGATCGGTTAACATACACTGTAAAAGAAAATTACTCCCAGGTGGGAGTAAACCGCCTGTCTTCTAGCGACCCCCCCCTGTTCGGAGTAATTTTTACTCCGGACCTCCGGAGCAAAGTTCTTACTCCGGCTGGCCGGAGCAATTGCGTGGCACAGCCGGAGTACATTTCACTGATATTTCACTCCGGCCGACCGCAGTGATTGCGTGGCGCCGCCGGAGCACTTTTTACCGGCATTTTGCTCCGGCTGGCCGGAGGGACTGCGGGGCACCTCCGGAGTATTTTTCGCTGCTTTTTCACTCCGGCTATCCGGAGTTTTCGCGTGGCACCTCCGAAGTATTTTACGAATATCCTTATTTCGTCCGGACGGAATTGCAGTGCGATGGATCACGAGTATTCTTTTTTAATTCTTTGCTCCGTTGTTTGTTTATTCTATGCTGATCGTGTCACGCATTGGTTAGATGAAGGAATTCTCATGCAAACACTGTAGAGTTACTCAGTATTTTTTCCACAGAGCTCTAGCAGATGAAATTCAGGAGAAAACTTGAGTTCTTATTGCTTGATTTATTCAAAATATGCTGCAGTTTGTGGCTGATGACGCACAATTTAGGAAAAGAAGACAAGAAGAAACAAATATACAAAAAGCCACCAAAAAAGAACACAAGAAGACAGATCACATGAAATCAGCAGCACTCAATTTTTAAGCGCAGCACGTTGAAATGAAGTCCAGAATGCCGTAAAACGATGCACAACAAACGAAGGAAGCGTAGCCGCCGGGAACCATCTCCGAAGGACCATCCATCACATTCACTGACTGCGCAAGGGTTCAGCTGATTGTTTCCTGCATAATTTATCAAAAACATAATACATGAGAACTGCAAATCATGCCAGAGGCACGAAAACTGAGGACACTGAAGCCGCGGGTACAGATTAAATCCCACACTGTCTGCCTGTCCATGAGAACACCCAGGTTCTTAAACGGACCACACAAAAAAGACAGGACGAGCGCTCAATATCAAGAAGCAGATCACATGTACTCCGGTGTCAGCCAGCCGCTCCATGATAAAAACACACCTCCGTGCCGCGGACAAAGTTCAAAACGGGCGAAAATTTTCCATATATTTCTAAATCGATACCTCTACTTCTGCTGACAGATTCAAAAGCATTTTTTTTTTCAAATGAGCGACTTTTGGTACTCTCGAAGACAGCATCAGGAATACCTCTCCCGATTAACTTGCTAATTTTGTAAAAATTACAGCAGCATGATTATTACAGTCGCATTTTAGTATGTGCCCATCGTCCTACTTCCAGCATATTAGGCACTTACAGTTTGTATGCTTGCGGCCGGCTCTTAAGAAAAACGTACCTTCATTCTGCTTTGCAAAAGAGTCTTCGAGAGAATTTGGCGTTGTATTTCTTTTTTTTTAAATTTGCAGCACCCGCTCTGTCGTGAAACTTATCGCAATTAACATTTTTCAAAATAGTTATTGCATGAGTATGTATCGTTTCTAAATGAACAGGCTCGAGCACAAAATAAAGTTTACTCCTACTTAACGAAATAAATTAGCAATCAAAAGTACAAGCATTACGCCACCTATGCCAATGGAATCATCAGTATAGTACACTGACGGAAATGAGGGCAGGTGGACCAGTTTACTCAACACACAGGTCCGTGAAGACGTGGCCACGGATGGTGATGCACGCCGAGGTGTCCCGATGTGTGCACCAGGATTCGAGGAATTTTCTTTTCCTTCTTCTGTTCAGAGGCCAGCGTCGTTGCATCGTCCAGGTGAATACTATGTCTCGTCTTCGCGCACTGTTCGTCAGAGAAAGATAGAAAGAAGTGTTTTATTCTCAGAGATATGTTACATGAAGGCGAACATTTGGACAGTATTGCCTGTTTGGTCGGGGAAATTCAACTCACCCCTTCCCCCCTCAAAAAAAAAAAAAAAGACTGCATTCACGGCCATGGCAGCAGGACTGAACACAGAAAAAAAATGCAGCAGAGCGATAGTTCTCTCTCCCATCAACACAGAAAAGACTGCCAGTTTCTCAAGAAGGTGTCCTCTTTTCCTTTTTTTTCTTTCACTACCATGTCCCCTCCGCCCAACTACGGTGAGCGGTGCTCTCAAATGGGTTGCAGAAATAAGTGTTCACCCCCCCCCCCCCCACGCCCCCCCCCCCCCCACCATCCACAGAAACATCGCGCACGCCCCACAACCCGTTTTGCCTACCAACCCCTCCCTACTTTCCTTTCGCATTCCTCGTCACTAGTCTCGTCAGCCCCTTTCACCCTTCTTTTTCTTGTCAGGAAAGCCCCAGCACGTATCTCAGATACCACTCGTGCAATCAAAATAATTTTTTCACCAAAATGAGTACGTATATGCGTTCTAAAAGTCTGTACCAAACACATTTCCCTAGCCCAATTCGCTGAATTTATAACGAATTAACGCTGATTTTAGTTATTCCTGTTTTATTAATTCTGTTTACATGATAAATCAAAATAATTTATACGTAATGAGAGGCCTCGACCTGGCGTTTATTAATATGGAAAGCGACAAATATTACCGTTTATGTAGACTGATTAGACCAAAATATCTTAACCAATTAGGTTTACTTATAAAAATTAATAACGTTTCATCGAATCAACCCACAACTATGATGTTTTCTATTAATGCATGTCTACAGAGAGTCAATCAGTGTTCCAAATATTACAGTGGTGTGCTTAAAATTATTGAAGTTATTGATATTAAGAAAAAAAAACAACTGTTCCAAACAACGCATATTCGAAATTTCCGCTGAATTTTTTACTGTCATCTTGCAAAGCTAGCCTAGTCTTGATAACCTACTTGGTTATCAACACAAAACTACTCAATTTTACCACTTTTAGGGCGAAGCTCCTAAGGGTGTGGGTCTGTCCCTCCTCTGTAGTAGTAGTAGTAGTAGTAGTAGTAGTAGTAGTAGTAGTAGTAGTAGTAGTAGTATGTAGGTAGGTAGGTAGATAGCCACGTATAGTGGAATGTACCCACTCCACGTGATAAAGATGACGATGACGCAGTATAGTGGAATGTACCCACTACGCATGATAACGATGAAGTATAAGCGCGTTCCAGTATAGTGGAATGTACCCACTACACGTGATAACGATGACGCAGATGACCATGAAGTATAAGCGCGATTCTGCCATGGATGAAAACGATCGAGCTTCGCCCACTCATCATCATTCACTTCATTAGGATGGCTTGTTGGGCAAGTTGGTACATAGTCTTGGTGGGAATACCAGCAGAACCAAAAAGAAAGCAGAAGGAACCGAGACAAGAAAGAAAGAGACAGAGACAGGTAGAATGCTGGACTAACAACTGACTTTTATTCGATGAACCGCGAACAAGAAACCGATATGAGCATGCGCGCAATCAGCAATCACACAGAAATGCCCCCTATCACTACATGCTAGAATCACCGTCAAGGTACCGAAGCTCTTTGACATTTAGAAACGTAGATGGCGCGCTCACACACTTATCAGGACCAAGCTTGAAATCTGAAACGCTTCAATAATTTCACGCTGCTTCTGCGTATCAGCCCTTCCGGTCACCAAAACATTGCTGAATAGAGGGTTGCAACCGCACGCCTTGCAATGAATTGGCAGATTCCCACCCGTGCCCGTAGGAAGTAAATTGGTGTGCTCGCGCATCCTATCATTGACACACCTTCCCGATTGCCCTATATATTCTTTGCCACAGGTCAACGGAATGCTGTAGACAACGCACGTCTCGCATCTGCAGAATCTATTGACATGCGCAGTATTGCACTTGGACGTACTGGCCCCATGCTTCGCTACGCGCTTACAAATGTTGCCCAGAATGGGCGCAGAAAACACAAGCCTTACGGCGTTTCTTGCCGCCACCTTCTTAAGGTTGTGTGAGACCCCATGTAAGTATGGCATAAGAACCAATTGCTTCCTCTCTTCACACTCCTGACGCTCTCTGGAAAGCTGTTTCTTTTTCTTGTGCAGGGATTCTGCCACCGCCTCAATGGTAACTTGAGAGTAGCCTGCATTCAACAGCCTCTCAACCTGCTGATGAAAACTGCTTAGCATTTGATGCGTACAACTCTTTTCCAAAGCATTGGAAACGCAGAGGTTCACAATAGCTCGCTTAACGAGCTTCGAGTGTGAAGACTCGTACGGAAGAAGCGTCTTTTTATTCCTAGGACTGTACATCCAGCGAATATGATAATGGGACAAAAAAGTTAGTCCCTGCACAAGAAAAAGAAACAGCTTTCCAGAGAGCGTCAGGAGTGTGAAGAAAGGAAGCAATTGGTTCTTATGCCATACTTACACGGGGTCTCACACAACCTTAAGAAGGTGGCGGCAAGAAACGCCGTAAGGCTTGTGTTTTCTGCGCCCTGCATTCTGGGCAACATTTGTAAGCGCGTAGCGAAGCATGGGGCCAGTACGTCCAAGTGCAATACTGCGCATGTCAATAGATTCTGCAGATGCGAGACGTGCGTTGTCTACAGCATTCCCTTGACCTGTGGCAAAGAATATATAGGGCAATCGGGAAGGTGTGTCAATGATAGGATGCGCGAGCACGCCAATTTACTTCCTACGGGCACGGGTGGGAATCTGCCAATTCATTGCAAGGCGTGCGGTTGCAACCCTCTATTCAGCAATGTTTTGGTGACCGGAAGGGCTGATACGCAGAAGCAGCGTGAAATTATTGAAGCGTTTCAGATTTACAAGCTTGGTCCTGATAAGTGTGTGAGCGCGCCATCTACGTTTCTAAATGTCAAAGAGCTTCGGTACCTTGACGGTGATTCTAGCATGTAGTGATAGGGGGCATTTCTGTGTGATTGCTGTTTGCGCGCATGCTCATATCGGTTTCTTGTTCGCGGTTCATCGAATAAAAGTCAGTTGTTAGTCCAGCATTCTACCTGTCTCTGTCTCTTTTTTCTTGTCTCGGTTCCTTCTGCTTTCTTTTTGGTTCTGCTGGTATTCCCACCAAGATCATTCACTTCGTGGATATGGCGTGATTTTTTAGGGGCGAAGCTCCTTATCCCGTGGGTCGTGCGTTCCATGTTTGTAGTAGCAGCCACCTGCTGATGACGATGACGATCGCGATGCCACCACATGGAATGTACCCACTATGTGTCATAACGATGACGCTGATGACGATGACGATCGCGATGCCATACAACACATGGCATCGTGATATGGTCTCACATGCATATCGTTTGACCACATGCAACCAACCTCCATCACGTCTTTGATGATGTACCTCCGGAGCTTCGCTCACTCATCATCATTCACTCCGCGGATATGCTGTGATTTTTTGAAAAGAATAACACAGAGAAATCAAGAAGAGCTCGCTCACCAGTTTTGCGCTGCACCAGCGACCGCCCGATCGTGCGCCACTCGAGAGATCACAATGTGTCGTTCGTTGCACGGAACCATCAGACGATTAAGGTTCCCGCAACTCCCTTCTCTCGATGACAACCTTTGTTGACGCTTGTAGTCGCTTGTGATGTCCACAAGGTGCACAGAACGATTTCCTTTTCCCGACCGCGGGCCAAAGGTTTCGCGCAATCCTCGCTACACTTCGAGTCGGGTGGCTTGGCCTGCGACATGTTGGTTTGTGGGGACGGCCGCCCGGCGAGGCTGCCTACGTCACTTCTAGCAAGATTTAGCGAGTTACGTTCCTGCTTTCCCGGTCTTTGACCTTTTTGCCAGTGAAGGCGTCCCAACACCACAAAAGCTTTTTCAAACGTTATTGCGGGGTTGTCCAGCCTCATATTTGCCTCTCCGCCTACGCATTGTTAACGCATGTCGTGGGGGGGGGGGGGGACGCTTTGTCACTGGAAAGGAGGAGCTGTACCCGCACTGCGCCGGTGTATTTGCGGAGCATCCACCGGAGCATAAGTGATGCGCCGGAGCACTTACGAAGCATCCACCGGAGAAAATAATCACGCCATATCCACGAAGTGAATGATGATGAGTGGGCGAAGCTCCGGAGGTGATCTGGTAAACCGTCAATCCCCGTAAATTTTGCCCACTCGATCATCATACAAAGACCTGACACACAAACGCGGGGGTGTGGTGTGACTATACATACAGTATATACACAATGTTTCATTATTTACATATTGATAAAGTATATACACAATGTTTTATTATTTACAGATGGGGTAGATGAGGATTTTGTTCAAGAGCTCTACGGACCACAAGGAGGGGTTTCCCCTGATTTTGCTTGCCTCATCAGTGTCATCGTCATCGTTATCACGTGTAGTGGGTACATTCCACTATACTGGAACGCGCTTATTCTTCATGGGCATCAGGCGTTATCGTCATCTTTATCACGTGGAGTGGGTACATCCCACTAGTGGCTACCTACTACTACATACTACAAAGGAGCGACAGACCCACACCCTAAGGAGCTTCGCCCCAAAAATCAGGGAACTCGTCCCGCTTCCCTCCGTTCATCGCCCACGGAAGTAAAAGGGTGGAAAACGAATGTATATGCTCCCGGAGCATTGCGGTTTGAGTGAGGCTACCAGAGCTGAGCGGGAGCATCATCCCCCCGAAACCTCCCGGCTGGGTATATTTTCGTTTACAGTGTAGAGCGCGGAGCAAGCGCTGCAGTGTTTGTGATCCCGTCCCTAAAGGTGTCCTGGGCAGCGCGACTCGACAGCGTTGTTTTGTCGACAGCATGTGAAAGCGTGGCAATTCAGGCAGCCCCGAAGAAATTGAAGTTTTGTAGGGAGCAACAAGTCGTGCTGCTTTCGGACAATAAGCCTGCTGTGCAGCGGCTAAAGTATGGGTTGGTTTTGGAGCAGTGCACTCAAAGATCGCTGCATATCCTTAAAAACCTGCGCAGCGCTGGACTAAATATCAAGTGTCAATGAATTCCCATCGCATGTGGGTATATCGGGTAATGAGGCGGCTGAAAGACTTGCCCGGAGTGCTTTGGAACTTAGGCCAACGAAGAAAGGCTCCCAGAGACCATCAACATCTTTTCAGAGAAGCTGTCAACAGGCATTTCCATTCTTAATGGTTGACACCTCACCAGCCATGTGTGACGAAAGGGCTAACAAGGGAAAAGGCCTCTTTGTTACATCACATTCAAGTCAAGTCAAGTCAAGTTTATTAAATAATTCAGTTCAGTTACATGGTTAGAATAGTACAGCAGGAGGTCCCCTGTCAGTTTCAGAGAAACTGACAGGGGGGACCTCCTATGGCTACATGCGTGGGGTAATTACAAAAAATACAGCAAAAGATGCGAACGTGTGAGCAATGATTAATGAGCTTGATTAACAATAACAATGCAATCAATACATAACATAATGGTAATACTACAGGAAAAAAGAAATGGCATGAAAAAAATTGGCCGCGTATCTGCGTGCTTCGCTGCAAATGTCGCTGAAAGACGATAGTCTTGTGCCGACTGCACTGCATGAGCGGCATGAGTACCACAATTTAATAGCTGGGCTAGCCGCTGGGCTCGTTTTTCGGACGTTTTCCGGGCGCGCTTAGACGGACGCCGGCGTTTCTCCGCTGAAATTTGGTCGTCGGTCTCTTCTCTGCGTTCTCTGATCATGTCTTGTAGAGTGGGTCGTATTTCATCAAGCGGCCATATATGTTTTGCCTTGCCTGAGACAGCGCTCTTCTACGATGAATCAGCCGCATCTGGCTGGCACAGAAGAGGACGCCAGCTACCGGGGAACATCGGCTTGTGTTGATGTTCCCCGGTAGCGCTGTAGATGGCGCTACCGTAGACCACAACCAGCCACAGCGTCGAAGTTAAATCACTGGGCGGAGACTTGTTTTGTACACAGCAGCGCCGCGTAATAAACACTAGGATCTTTATAATTACGTATCTATAGACTTTGTTTTAAAGGAACACTGTGAATAGTACTAAGGTATTGATGTTGTGCCTCAGGTATGCGTAATATTTGATTTTTAATTGCCCACGCTCACCCGTATGAACACATGCTTCTTGGTCAAGATTGGAGGTCGTAAGGCAGGTGGTTAAAGTTTGGCCAGCTAGCTGGATCGTGTAACGTGCCGACAAACAGACAAACAGACAGATAGACAGACAGACCAAAATTTTTCCGTTTAGGTATCCCAAGAAAGACTATCGTCTTTAATAATCAAAAGCAACTGATAGAACAGGAATAACAAAGCAAAATTAATGAACAACTCTTCATGACAGATGCAACTAGTTTCATTATCAGTGGTATCAGTTTTACAAAAGCAAATGTTGAGGCACAGAAATTTGAAAGCTGTTAAGAGTTAATTACACAATCCAGATGGGTTGATGAATTCCAGAGCAAAGTACTTCTTGCTATGCGAGGTGAAAATATGAATCTTGTGCGATGATTTTAATTCGAAAGGCAATGAATTCCAAATGGTTATGCTTGCAAATAGGGAAGTAAACTTGCCATAGGCACCGGGCGGCCGTCGTACGGCGCCAGCGGCGCCCCTCCCGAAAAGCGCCCCTAGCGGCGGCAGCGAAAGCACTGGCATGTGAAGCAGACGACGCGGAGAAGGGTCTGCTACTTTCGGCAACGTATTCAAGTAGTAGCGGCGGCGTTTCTTTTTAGACAATCGCAAGCTGTAAGCTGTTTCGTTTGTCGCCCAAGGCAAAGAGAAGCGGCAGCAACAGTGTTTCTTGAACAAAGCACGAAGCGTTCGACTGTCGGACATGTGTTCAGATAACGGGGCCACTCGTCGGGCTCCAGGGAGACTCCCCCGCAGTCGCTTGCGGTCGTGGCAGCATTCAATGGTCGCCAAGTCATCAAGAAAGGATGACACACGTTCTTTTCATGTCTTCACACCCAGGAGCACCGTCAGAACGTCAATCGACTAGGCTTCTTTGCGTGGTGCTGTGCTTTTATGCGTTTGCTTTCGTTTGGAGGTGGGCCCGAGACACGATGCCTCCTCCCTTTCGGGACTGCAAATGAGACCGACCCGATTGGCGAAAGTGTTGTAAAATAAACATCTTTGTATTTTAACTGTCAAACTCGCTGCTCCTCACTGTTGGGCTCCTGGCGGGAAGGCGGGTACTGACAGCGCACGTGCACTAATGGCGATGCCAGTTACATTGCGTTGCGGCTTTCAAGGCTTGACCAGCCGGCGTACGCGTTTTCATGCGTTTGCTCTAGAGAAGGGTCACCGCTTGCACGAAGCTGGCCACGTGCTTGACATCAAGGAATATAAAAGCGACAACGACTGCAAATTGCTTTGCAAGTGCACCCCGCAGACGAAGTTCAATGCGATAAGCTACGATGTGGAGCTAGACCTAGGTATCCCCATTCCTATTTCTATTTTAAACGCAAAGCATTTCTTATTTCTATCTATAAATGCCTCTATTTCTCTATCTAGCCGCATACGTCTGGGTGCTCTCGTGGTCGCCTGCTTAAGTTGACATTAACCAAAATTGGCATAGGTGGGTACTAAAGTAAGACGAACATGGCTGTCTGGTTGTGATATGGTGGTATGAGTAGCGCGAAAATCTTTCCAGTCACGTGCGGCACATACCGGGCGTATACCACGGGCCGCGGGATGCTGGTATGAGGCACAGGTGATTCACAGTGGATCGACCCAGGAACGGCGAGAACAGACATTGATAATTTAAGCGGGTGCATGTCCAAAAAATCCGGCATCAGCCACGTGAACCCGACGTATGCAAAGAATAGAAATCCCGATGCCAGCAGGAGTCGAAACCAGGTACTCTGAGCGGATATCAAATATTCTACCACAGAGCCAAGCCATGACTTGAAATTACTTTTCGAAAGATCCTATGCGCAAGAAAAATGTCGGTGTAACCAACTTCAGTTGTGGTTGCAGCGCTGGCTATCTAATTTCATGACAAGGTAATAAACATTACTCATGTACTCATATGAAACAGACATTACGTCGGCTTAACGCCAATCTTGGTTTTATTAAGACTTCTTGTTGGGCGAGTTGGTTAACATCAAAGGGGTACATAGTAGCGCAAACTTAGAAAATAGACACGAGAAAAGAAGTAGGAGGGAGCAGAAAGGTCGAACGCTCCCTCGTACTTGTTTTCTCGTGTCTTTATTTTCTAAGTTTGTGCTACTATGTACCCCTTTGATTTCAATGTTGGCTCCGCTTTTATAACCGTCAGATAAATATTACATATGTGCTCCTGTGAATCTGCAAGCTATATTCAAGCGTTGCTCGACCCTGAACAATACTCTTATCAACGCTACGCGTATGATATTCACATCATCGGCACGAAATGTGAATCGCACCGTAGCGTGCGCTTCGTTTCAATAACACTGACGTCTGTTCTCTAACGTGAGCGCTAACATTACGTCAGACCACAAGTTAGCCTTTAAACGTCAGTGTAGTCGGCATGCTTATTAAGCACACTATGTGCACACAACTCCATCTACAAAAACACGTCGATCCACCTCGTTAGGCGTGACTTAAAGCTAAAAAAAAATGCAGCATAGATTCGCTGATTCCCATAAAATCGGTTCCCACAATACGTGGGATCTGCCGAATTTTTCCTAATACTTTGTTATTCTGTCTATACGTTAACATTGTCCCCTAACATTAAAAAAATAGAGCGTACGTCTCCCATTCCCTTCTCGTCTTTACTGGATGCTTCGCCGATTGCACTTGTTCCTCGGTTGTAGTTTTGCACGCCCCCCGTTCCTGTTATGTTTTCCATTGATTTTCGATCCTTCGCCGACCCTTAAGATATTGTAATCTTCAGTCTTCGCGCACACGTAGATTTCGGCAGCGCACGACACAAGCGACAAGAGCACAATGAAGAGAAACGAACGTCCAGCCCCGCGCCCCCCGCAGCAAGCGCCTGCGCCCTTTTCGGCACTCCCATTCCATTAGTTCCCCGTCGCCACCGAATGAGGCGCCACCAGTCCCCGCGCCCGGTGCCTATACACCATTTTTTGGCCGCGCTAAAGCGCCGCCATCTTGGACTGACAACGTTGCAGTTTTGTATCCATATCAAATAAACAAACAGTGCTACAGTGACCTCGCACGCACGAAAACGCTTGGGTCGGTACATTAAACGTTGCAGGACCATGATAATTTCATATCAAGACGTAGAAAACCGGCAAAACAATCACTTATCAGTCAAAGATGGCGGCGCCCATAGATCGAAAGTGAAATCGTGTATAGTTTGTCCTTATGGTCGGTAAAAGAAGATTTTTGCTCTGGGAGAACCGGGTAATATTGCTATTTGTTAAGTGGTGACGATCAATGCATGCAATGACAATGTCATGCGTGATGAGCCTATAGTCAACTATGGACAGTCTGTAACAAAATAATTGTCTTAATGAGAGTATGTTAAGCTTTGGAAACAATGAGCTACTGGGTGAGTAAAATGGGCGAAAAGTCATTAGTCTAACTGCTTGATTCTGTAGTCGCTGCAATCGTTCAATGTGCGTGAAATATGTGTTGGGCCAAGATGATACACAAT
This sequence comes from Rhipicephalus appendiculatus, assembly GCA_030522465.1. Classification (NCBI taxonomy): domain Eukaryota; kingdom Metazoa; phylum Arthropoda; class Arachnida; order Ixodida; family Ixodidae; genus Rhipicephalus; species Rhipicephalus appendiculatus. The sequence goes on along the minus strand of JALIZH010003197.1, from coordinate 6,582 downwards.
ACGAAATATGACTGTGAATGTAGGCAAAATACAAAGAACGTATGATGTGAGGCGGAAAATACGTGCGTGTCTTGATGATAACATGGATTCCAAATGCAATCTTTTTAACGAGTGAAGCGGCATGTTTATGAAATTTTAGTTCAGTATCTAAGATGACGCCAAGAAACCGCGCTTCACTGGAAATGTGTATGACGTTATTGCCGATGTGAAGAGTAGGTGGTATGTCAAGTGAAATTCGCGGGGAATGATATACCATAAAGACGGTTTTAGTAGCATTGATCTGTAGCTGATTGCCCTGGCACCATGAAGTTATGTTATGCAAATCTGCGTTGAGGTCAGTCTGGAGCGTAGAAACTGATTTAGATGATGTAAAGGTGGTTGTGTCGTCAGCGTACAGTATGCACTTGGTCCTGGTAAGAATGGTCGGTAGGTCATTAATAAACATCAAAAATAAAAGTGGGCCTAAAATTGATCCCTGTGGCACACCTACGTTAATTAACTTGGGTGATGAAAGATGACCGTTAACATTTACCATTTGAGACCGATTACTGAGGTAGCTTTCAATGAAGTTTAGTGGAGGGCCAGACATGCCAAATGATTCGAGTTTTGCAAGTAGTACGCAATGATTTATTGTGTCAAAAGCCTTCGTCAAATCGATAAATACAGATCGCACAAGTAATCCTTTGTCAATAGCTTGTTTAATTTCCTCAGTTAGTGTAATTAGCGCCAACTCAGTGGAATATCCTGGACGAAATCCGAATTGCTGTGGAGACAAAAGGTTAAATTTTTTCAAATAACGCATTAATCTAATGTGGAATAGTTTTTCAATTACCTTACTAAGAAAAGGTAGGATACAGATTGGCCTATAATTTTGGATAGAAGTCTCATCACCTTTCTTAAAAACGGGAACTATTTTACCAACCTTGACGCAGCTCGGAAGCACACCCGCAGAAAACAGCTAGTTAATAATATGTGCTAAAGGTTGGGATATTATGTTTGGAACTAGTTTTACTTTAAAAGGATCAATACCATCTAAACCCGCACTTGTGGTCTTCAATGATGCGATGACCTGAAAGACTTCATCTTCAGACGTTGAATGGAGATAAAAAGAATGACCACATCGTGGTATATCACAAACAAGATTTGCTGATTGCTGCGTATCCACAGATGCGCAGAAATGCTCACTGAACGCGGTGGCCACTTTTTCAGGGTCGGTATACATTTCGCCGCCTTGTTTTATTTTTATTGTAGGCGCTGAGCACTCCTTTTTGTTCAAAAATTCTTTGATGATTTGCCAGCAGTGTCTCGTGTTACCCGTATTTTTTATAATACTATCCTGGTAGTAATTGCGCTTAGCACGTTTTAACAAAGAAGATAATATCGCTGAATATTTCTGAAAGCGGGATTTTAATGCCAGGTTGAAAGGCTGCGACTTTAGTTTTTTATGAAGGTTATTTTTTTTTATTAATCGACTTCAACAACGAGTTGCTTATCCACGGATTTCTTGGCGAACGATACCACTTCGTGACAGTAGTGGAAGTGGTGCATGCCTCTATACCTTTAGGAATTACTTCTGAGAAAGACTCAAAAGCCTTTTCTGCGCAGTCCTCATGAATCACTGAAGTCCAGTCGACTGCCCTAATTATTTGCACAAATTTGTCCGAATCGAATCGGAGTTTTGTGAAAGTGTTGTTTGCATTGGTGTTTTTGGAACCCAGTATGAAGAAAACAGGATTATGATCTGTAATGCTATGATCTACAGTGAAACCTCGGTGATACGAATCTCGCGGGGTCACCAAAAATATTCGTATTATCCGAAATTCGTATCACCAGAAAACACGGAAAAATTAGTATGCGACAAAAGAAAGCTGGCGCACGTTTTCGTTTTTGTTTCTCAGGGCCGCAGCAACGTCATGAACGGCTCTGAATGATTGTCAATAAAATTTTTAGATGTCAACGATCGTACTTACTTGGAAATATAAGGCGCGTGCGCGCGTGTGTAATTAGCGAACCAGATGTGTTGTGACCCGTGACAGATAGTAGCCCCTTCCAAGTCATAGTACGCTTTTTAACGTGACACCAGAGAAGTACAATGAAAGTGACCTAAGGAACGCTTGGCACGCGATTGTTGAAGGCCATGACATTTTAGAAGCACTGGAATTTCTTGTTATTTTCTTATCGCGATGGTGTTGGGGATGTTTTTCGGGAGATCTGTTCCTGCACAATCGGGAGGTTTGCTCAAAATTCGGGAGTCTTCCGTGCAAATCGTAGTGTGTGGAGGTGCGCGTGCATGCCCGCGCTAGGGTTCCCGTGCCCGCGCGTGATTGCCTTGTCTTCCGCGACAGCGCGGGCACCGCCTGTTCGTACCTGAGTGGTAGCTTACGTTCGTATGAAACGTCGCGGGGTGAAAATTGGTTCGCAACAACCGCACTCCATTACATTGAAGGCTAATGGGCCTTGGCCGGGACCACAGAAAAATTCGTATCACCCCGAAATTCGTACGAGCCGTGATCGTATCACCGGGGTTCCACTGTATCACACCAGCCATGTGATCAGTTGAAATATTCGAGATTATATGATCTATTAGTGTATTCGAACCTAGTAGATCGCGTCAAGTTGGTGCTGAAATATGCGAAGTAAAGCCAAAACAGTATAAACAGTTCATATATTCCAAGCACAATGCGCTATCAAGATCAATGATATTTATGTTGAAATCACCACATAAGACAACGTTCTTATTTTCTTTCACTAGGTTGTTGAGAATGCTGTTTAACTGAATACACAAGTCGGAATACGATGATGAAGGTGACCGATAAATGGAAGCTATGATAATATTACGGCTATTAACTGGTATAACATTATGGTTAAATTGAAGCCAAACCGATTCACATAAAATGTTGTTGAACGTGATGTCAAGGCGACGTGTGTATGTTAGGGAAGAGTTGACAAGTATGGCACTGCCACCACCACGACAGAACTCGCGATTGCAGTATTCAGAATAATAACCTGGCAATCCATATAAGTTACCCTCATTGCCAGATATCCAAGTTTCAGATAAACATATGACAGAAAAAGATTGATCAAGCAAAGAGAGCAATGCAACAAGATCATCCTGATGCTTTCTAAGACTGCGAATGTTTAAGTGCAGTAGCGATAGCGCTGGCGACTTTTCGTGTAGCAATTCTGATGTTTGCTGGCACGAGAACGCAGCCATGTAAATCTAAGGTTGGTTTGCAATGAGGACTGAAAGGATATCTAACAGAATATACGTAGATCTTCTGCGCATGCAATTCGAAACACGCGACTATCATCCGCTTTCCTGGCTTTTATGTTGCAGTTGTCGGTCCAGAGATGCTTCCAGTGGTTTGTTTTTTTAAGTGCCAGGGCCTGCGCAAAAAGACGTTTACGCTCGGGCGTGAGGTGATCGTTGACACATACAGGTTTAGGGCCTGTGCTCTGAGGAAATCCTATATCTGCGGCAGACAGTCGTGCCTTTCTTGCCTTCTTAGCGAATTCCACCTTCTTGTTTCTTGAACAAAATCGCGCAATAATGTTGCTTCCATTCTTTGCGGACGGGTTCAGCGTGTACACCAGCATGGCTCCACAAGATCGGACCCTCCGCGACGCCATTGTACCCGGCTTGCAAGACCTGTGGCACCTGTGGTGATATAGAACATTATTTGCTTAAGTGTCGTGAACTTAAGAAAGACCGTCAATGTTTATTTGAAGAACTACAACGTTTAGGCTCGCCACACGACAGTGTGAACGATATTGTGTTTCCGCATGGTCACTGGACGTTCAGGAAGGAGGTGTCGTGACTGCTCTTGAAGTTGATTACTAGAGACCGGATTTTAGGCAAATGCCTATTTTTTTCCTTGCGTTCCTATCATGCCACTTTGGTATATCAGCACGAATTAGGGGTTGGGGAGGGCTTTTATAGTGTTTTTATAGTGCCTAAAAATGCCTATTTTTGACGTTTGTGCCTAAATTCTTATAAAAGCCTATAAATGCCTATTTTCCAAATCGGTGCCTATATGAACACTATTTAACCTCAAATTTTGCTTTCGAGTACAGTTGGAGACCGTTATTTATGTTACCGGGCAAAATTGACCTTTCGGAACTGTATGGGCTGCAACCTAGTTCCCTAGTTCAACTAACTTCCGGAAAGCAAGCGCTAGCAGCAGTGAAATGGGACGCGCCTGTGACCTTATGCCACCGCACTGACATGGCGCGAGCGGCTGGAGGAGGGGGAGGAGAAGGAGAGGGAAAAACGCTATTTCTGCAACCCTAAATGGGAGGAGAGGAAAATAAAGGTGGGAAGAGGAGAGGGGTAGAGGTGAGTGGCGTCCATGGCCGAGGATGTGGCGGGCGGCTTTTACAGCAGGCGTTCCAGTCCGGTGTTCCCAAAAAATTGAAGCACCTCCTTGAAGACCTGGGTGTGTGTGAGAGGAGAGGGGGGAGGAACAGGAGGTGCATCTGTGGAGCCGCAGGAAGATGGAGAACGAATGCGAAACCGTGGAGTTGGTAAAAAACAATCAGATGTCCACGTGGTTTTTGTTTTGCTTGTAATTTACTTCTTAAAGGGCGCTTCACCAGGTCACATCAGAAATCTTAGGCACTGGAAGTCGTTGCGTGCCCAATCGAGAGCTTTGTACAACAATATTTTTTTAATTGGTTGACTATGAGCTGCGAAAGCATGATGCGAGGAGGTGAGCTTGAAATCTTTGCCACTCACCCCGTGTAGACTTCGCAAGCCTAAATTACTCCCCTGCCCTCTTTGGTACCGGAGCAACTCGCAGCCTGAAGATCACATGACGCAGACGCATCAACACGTTATGCGCACGCGAGGTTACATTTGTATGACATGCCCAAGCCAGGTCGTGCACGCAAGCGGTGTTGTGTCGTTTCGGCGTTCTCTGTAGTGTACTGCCTGTGCGCACGTTTGGAGAGGCTGGCATGGATCATGTATCCTTACAACGACATACAACGTCGCACCGCTGGAACTGCTCTAACAGACGATGCACAAAAAACACGCCAAGCGTTGTCAGGGCTGGCGCCGGCACGACGCCGGAACGGCGAGAACATGAACGCAAATGAAATGGAGGAAGCCGAGTCTCGCATCTTGCTTGATTAGAAGTAAAAAAAAAATAATAAATAAAAAAGCGCACAGATTCCGTTTGTACGTTTTAATATTTCTATCAACTTTCATTCTTCTATTCAAGCAACAAATTGCACAAATTAAACATGTCGCTTCGAAAATTCTGACAGTGTCACGTACTACCGTGACGTACGCAGGACCATTCCTTGTACGTCACCTCCACCATGTTGGGGCGTGCCCCCGTGAGATTAAGGGCAAGCGGCGTTCAGTCTGACATTTCACCTCTTTCCGGGGCGCTTAGCGTTGTAAATCTTGGCAGACGAGTTCGTGAGCGCCAAGTGCATGCATATCTCGTGCCTGTTCTAAATGCTCAAACCCGGTGAGGGGCCCTTTAAGGTGTTCACAGACAGAGGAGAAATTGACCCTGTGCGATTAGACCCGGTTAATACGAGGCTAAAAGACCCTTCTGGCCTTTTAGCGGTCTGGCTATTTACTCCTGTGCTGCCGTTCTCAGCCATGCCTAAAAGAAAGAGACCCAGGAGCGTGTTTCTTCGACGGTGGACACTTAACTCACCATGTTGGACAATAAAAGGAGAGACCATGTTCTGCAAACCGTGCGGGAAAAAAGACAATTGAAAGTCTATGCTAAACAATTGGTGCCTTTGTGCCATCATAAACTATAACTTTGTTTTGCTTTCCTGTCATAGACACAGGTCACGCACGTCTGTTTTCGAAAATTTGAATTTTTGTAAAAATTTATTGTGCCTATATTTACGATTTTGGGGGCCTAAAACTGTGTTTTGCCTGCCTATTTTTGGCGCCTACAACCCGATTTTTTAGTGCCTATAAATCCGGCCTCTATTGATTACTTAAAAAAACTTTGAGCGCAAATAAACGACGTAGGACCAAGAAAGAGAAACACACACCACAAGCGCTTGTGGTGTGTGTTTCTCTTTCTTGGTCCTGCGTCGTTTATTTGCGCTCAAAGTTTTTTTAAGTAATCATGAGATACCAACTAGCCCACCTAGCTATATTGTTATATTACTCTTGAAGTTTTTGACCGTTACAGACATCGAATGTGACTGGTGATGAGTGCGCAAGCGCAAAGCGGGAACATGGGAGCCCCGGTAAAACACTGTATGCGGAATAGCTCACAGGCCACCGGGATGACGCCGACAAATTGACTCATGTCGTATTCTATCTAACTGGCTTTGCTGACATGTGGTATGCAACCACAAGAGCAACATCCCGACATAGTCAGTCTTCAAGACATATTTTACTGAAGTGTTTGGCCGACCCCCTGTCCACAACTTCCGCGCAAAAAAAAAAACGCTTGCGCACCCGAGCACAGCAGACATCCGAAACGTTCACGAGTTACATTGAAGACATCGTCGCTCTTTGTAAACGTGTCAATGTCGCCATGCCAGAGTCTGACAAGATTCAGCACATCCTCAAAGGGATGGGTGATGGCGCGTTTCAGATGC
>JALIZH010003195.1:0-17769 GCA_030522465.1 Rhipicephalus appendiculatus | reverse complement strand
GGAGCGACCATCTTTTCGAAGATAGACCTGGTCAAGGCGTATCATCAGATACCTGTCGAACCCTCGGACATTCCCAAGACTACTGTCATAACATCTTTCGGCCTTTTTGAATACCTACGAATGCCTTTTGGTCTCCGTAACGCCGCTCAAACATTTCATGGTTAAATGAGGGCAGCGCGACCCGGACTTAGGACTGAGAGATACGTACACAAACGAGCGCTACTGACAACTGATTTATTTCATCACACATGCAGTAAATAAGTGCATACAATAAATGTGATCCCGTGGCGCGTATAAGTCGTGATAGGGAATCATTTGATTACATGTTTCAAAAATTGCAACTCTTTATCATGTAAAGCAACCGAAGTCTGGCTGACGCATGCGCCCTGATTTACATGTATGTGGTATGCTTCCACAATTTCGCGAAAGGCTTGGTTAAAATTGCAGTATAATACCTGTGTTTTATAAAACAATCGTTCACAATGGCACGTTCTGCAATGCATAGCTAAATTCGTGCTGGCGGAATTCTTGACAGCTGTGTGGTGCTCCCTGAGGCGAACATTAATGCACCGTCCCGTTTGCCCAAAATACTTCTTTCCACATGACAGTGTAATTGCATAAACCACCCCCATCGTGCACGGCACGAACTGCATTTTGTGCTTCATATTACATGTGTCTTTGCATGCCGATCTAGGTTTATTTACAAGATTACACATCTTATTCAATGAATTGTTGGCGGAAAAAACCACCCGCACACCGTATCTCCCTGCTGTCTTTTTTATTCCGTGGGCGACCTGATGAACGTATGGGATTACTGCAAACTTCTTTTCAGTTTGAACCTGTGGCTGATGAGGTACTACTTTCTTAATCTTTTTTAACGAGCTGTTCGCATACCGAGATAAGTGTGATTTGCGGAAAACCGGCGTTCTTAAGACGGTCGAGCTGTTGCGAAAAGCTCAGACTGGCAAGGTGTGGGCAAGACTTTTTGATAGCGGAACCTAAACATGTAGCTATGCCTCTTTTTACCAGCTTGGAATGCGCTGAAGCGTAATTCAAAACCGGTTTATTCGATCTACCAATGTTTAACTACCAACTCGCCCAACTTGCCGTTTTGATTCAAACATTTCAACGGTTCGTAGACACAGTCACCCGAGGCCTTCCATTTTGCTTTACGTACATCGATGATCTGCTCATATTTAGCCGCAACGCAGACGAACACCTTCCACATCTTCGACAGCTCTTCGAGCGCCTTGCTGGATACGGCCTAATCGTCAACAAGGCCAAGTGTACGTTCGGCGTGCCTGAACTTGACTTTCTCAGACACCGTGTTGATCGTCATGGAATCCGACCGCTCCCTTCGAAAGTGCAAGCGATTCGGGATTTTCTAAAGCCAACTTCCTTGCGAAAACTGTGAGAGTTCCTGGGACTGATTAATTTCTATCGGCGTTTCATTCTCCGTTGTGCTGACCACATCCGACGCCTTATCGATGTGCTACAGGGTAACAAAAACAAGTGTGCTCCCATTACATGGTCTGAGAATGCGTCCATCTCCTTCGAAGCTGTTAAGACACAGCTCGCAGACGCCACCCTTCTTGTTCATCCAACACCAGAAGCTGCACTCTGCCTCATGACAGACGCGTCGGATGTGGCAGTCGGAGCCGCCTTACAGCAGTTCGTTGACGGATCGTGGCAGCCGCTAGCGTTCTTTTCGCGCAAGCTCTCACACACCGAAAGCCGCTACAGCACTTTTGGACGTGAACTCCCTGGCTGTTTACCAGGGGCTGGGCAGTATCGAAGATACATGTATCTGAGATACTATCTTAGATACTATTTAGGTATCTTGTATCTGTATCGCGATACGTCTCGCAAGACGAGTATCTGTATCTGTATTTCCGATACATTCAATAATGTATCGTGTATCTTAAGATACAAGATACTGCTATCGCAATACTACCGTGCGAAACAATCATCGCTGACTGAACTCCGCTTCTCAGGTTAGCACTGGTGCCGCACTGCCACCGGAATAAAACTAAGGGCAGAGACAATGTTATCCTTCCGACCCTGTCCATCAGTGAGGGCAGGCGATGAGGTGTGCGGGAGCCTTTTTATGACGCAGAGCAACATAACAGCGCTCGCGCAGTCTCGACAGAAACAAGTGCGCGAACATAGACGTTCGCGCGCTTTCCCACGTGCCTTTCTTTTTCCCTTTTTTAGTTGTGTAGGTGTCATGACACTTACCCTTAGCCACTTACCAGTGTCGCTTACCACAATGCGTGCGGCGATGATCGTACATATTATTCACATAAAAACAGCGCTAAAGACGGAGGACAAGTAAAAGAAGGACACAGACGGCGGCGCTGACTTTCAACTAGATTTATTTGCCAGAACCGCGCAAATAAATCTAGGTTGAAAGTCAGCGCCCCCCGTCTGTGTCCTTCTTTACTTGTCGTCCGTCTTTAGCGCTGTTTTTATGTGAATTATGTCTTACCAACTCGCCCAAGCCACCACTTTACGTACATATTATGATGCCGCTCTCCTGCGTGGTACTTCAGTACAAAATCTGAAGCACGGGGTTGCTTTGCATCTCGTGGCTTTCACACATCAGCGTTTGGAAGGATCTTGTGGATGTCAGTTTGAATTACATGCGATTGACTTATGCACAAATAAAATTCTAGCTATATCACCACCGTTACCGATGCTAGATCTAATAAAACAGGCGTTTACCTACGATATCTTGCTGTACCACATCATTTTCTTCCTGTTATTTCTATTCAAAGAGCGCTTGAAATCATATGATTGTTAGTACAAGTACTTTCTTAGTGGTCCTTCTTTTGCATCCCATACATTACCTAGTGCTTTGAAATTTTTTCGGTCCGGTGACTGCAATGTGTCTTTTCTAAAGGGCAGCCAAAATAAGCTATCTGTTTTATCGTTACTCTTAACTGCCTGCTTTATTTCTGCTACTGCTTACTTTTCTTTTTTAGGCCTCGCTATTTTTCTAACTATTACTAATTGCCAGGTAATCGGAGCTATAGGTGGCAATATCGTGAATAGCGGCCTTGTCCTGCGACAATTTGTTCAACTATACTGCCACGCACTTTTATTTTATTTTATTTTATTTTGATGTAATCGGGTTTAAGCCACAAAAAACTTATTACCGCTCGGCGCAAGCCACGCCGCAATGTTTCGGAATCCTCGAGACTGTCTCAAGTTGTTCTGTTAAGATAACGCGCAAATCCTGCCGCGGCGGCCGCGTTTCGATAGAGGTGAAATGCTACAGGTGCAAGTACTTACATTTAATTGCACCTTAAAGAAGACCAGATGGTCGAAATTTCCGGAGAGTTCCCCCCACCCATAATCCCCCATACTCCCCCCATAATGATATCGTGGTTTTGGGACGTAAAAACTCAACATTTATTATTAGGATTACGCGCAGTACGCGCGTACTCTAGTTCATTCGGGAGCTTATGCGATCACCAGCGATAACGCTGGAAGGTGCGATCACTCACGTATAAAACAAGACGAGTTCTGCCAATGATCAGATTACCGAAGGCCGACGACTTTTATTGCCGCTATCAGAGCGAGCTTTGCTTTTACTTCAAGTTACTTAGCTTTCTGGGCCCAAGTGAGCCCAATAAAGTGGTTCGTCTCTATCAGAGTCACTGCGGCTTTCTTCATAGTCACAACCACGGAACAATACAATACGTCTGAGGCGTTCCTGGGGTGCACATGTTCTCTCGTTGAAGAAAAATTGATTGCACGTTTGCGAGTATATAGATAACGAACGCTTTGCGCCAGCAGATAAGAACATAATGGAAAGTAATCGCAGTTCTATGTGCTCTACGTATACACAATGCATCACACAAATATGGTGCTACCAGCATTGTTGCTGCTGTATACCGGTAATTCGGTTTTGCATAAACGGTCTTTTATGGACAACGTAAAACTGCACACCGTTATTTGCGCTATCGTACGTAGGCTTCTTTTTTGAAGCTCGTGCGGGTGATGGCAATTCGATAGCTCGAAGGCAAGCTCCGCAGCGACTCCCATCAATTACAGAAATGACAAGCAAGAACCACTGTTGGCTAAGGGTCTAAAGAGCTGTCCTGTTAAGCAGCTAAAACAAACCTTAATAGGTTCTTTCGGAAGTAAACTAATGTACTTTAACCAAGGCGGACAATACTTTCGAGATACTAACAGACATTTTATTAAAATGAAATTGATCACATTTAGGAGTTTCAAGCAGACCTTTTTGTGCATAGGCGTTCGCTACTACGTTATGGGGGGTCTACAACAACAAATTTGCGAATGTATCGAAGTATCTTAAGATACAATTGGCAAGTATCGTATCGGATACAATTGTTGTGGTAGTATCTTGTATCTGTATCTCCAATACTTCTTGCCTGAGTATCTTGTATCGTATCGCGATACAATTTTAAAGTATCTTTGCCCAGCCCTGCTGTTTACATAGGTGTGCGTCCCTTCAGGCATTTCCTTGAAGCCCGATGTTTTTTCATCGCCACGGATCACAAGCCGTTCACGTATGCCATCAAATCTGCGAGCAGCAAGTTTTCACCCCGTGAGAGTCGTCACCTTGCTTACATCGCGGAATTCCCAACTGATGTCCGGCCCGTGCAGGGGATCTGGAATGCTGCAGCCGATGCGCTCTATCGCCTGACAGCTTCCGTATCTCGCGCCGCAGCGCGAACAACTGTCGATTACAGTGCCGTTGCGTCAGCGCAAACACCAGACGAAAATGCCGGCAGATCCCACGTACTGTGGGAATCGATGTAATGCGAAGCAGCCAGGAAGGAGCGAATCATGCTTTACATAATTTGAATGTCATGTTTTACATGTTAGGACCTGTCATTTATGTTCGTCATACAGTCACGTCGCGCAATACCAATTTTCGTGTATATCAAGCTAGCGAACTGGACGCAAGCGCACCATGAGCGTGGCATGTAAATGGCGTTGTAGATGACATGCAACGCAAGATTTTCATGTTACCAACTGCCACTTATGTTCCTTATACAGTCATGTCACTCAATATCAAATTTGGTGTATATCAAGCTAACGAAAAGGCCGCGAGCGCACCATGAGCGTGGAATACAAGTCATGTCGCTCATGATATCTCATGATTTCCATACTACCACTTGTCATTTATGTTCGTCATACAGTTATGTCACTCAATACCAAATTTGGTGTATATAAAGCTAACGAAACGGCCGCGAGCGCGCCATGAGCGTGTAATGCAAGTCATGTCGCTCATGACATGTCATGATTTCCATATTACCACTTGTCATTTATGTTCGTCATACAGTCATGTCACTCAATACCAAATTTGGTTATATCAAGCTAACAAAACGGCCGCGAGCGCGCCATGAGCGTGGCATGCAAGTCATGTCGCTCCTGACATGTCATGATTTCCATATTACCACTTGTCATTTATGTTCGTCATACAGTCACGTCACTCAATACCAAGTTTGGTGTATATCAAGCTAACGAAATGGCCGCGAGCGCGCCATGAGCGTGGAAGGCAGGTCATGTCGCTCATGACATGTCACGATTTCCATATTACCACTTGTCATTTATGTTCGTCATACAGTCATGTCACTCAATACCAAATTTGGTGTATCTCAAGCTAACGAAACCGCCGCGAGCGCGCCATGAGCGTGGAATGCAAGTCATGTCGCTCATGACAATCATGATTTCCATATTACCACTTGTCATTTATGTTCTTCATACAGTCACGTCACTCAAAACGAAATTTGGTGTATCTCAAGCTAACGAAACGGCCGCGAGCACACCATGAGCGTGGCATGTAAATCATACTTTTCATGACAAGTTAGTCATGATTTTCGTGATCTGACCAGCCATTTATGTTCGTCATACGGTCATGTTATGCCATACGAAATTTGGTAAAAATCCCATTAACGATACGGCCAGGAGAGCACAAAGTCGTAGGCGGCTAGATAGATAGCTTGATAGATAGATAGATAGATAGATAGATAGATAGATAGATAGATAGATAGATAGATAGATAGATAGATAGATAGATAGATAGATAGATAGATAGATAGATAGATAGATAGATAGATAGATAGATAGATAGATAGATACGCTCAAGGTCGCCGAAGTTCGCTAAGAAACGCTTTGCATTTAAAAATCGCTCAACTTCGCCTCTCCCCTGGAACACGCGAGTTTCGTGAAGTTGCTCTTCCGTCCTGCACCGTTCCCATTCTGGGCGACATGTCTACCAGCAATCCTCGGCAAATTGTCCCGAGCGAATTCCGACGCGCTCTTTATGACTCTTTGCATACACTTTCTCATCCTGGCATCCGTGCTACTCAACACCTTATCACCCAGCGTTTTGTCTGGCCGGGAATTAACACAGACATTCGTGCGTGGACACGCAGTTGTTTAGAATGCCAGCAGTCCAAGGTGTAGCGTCATGCATGGTCACCGTACGGCTCCTTCACACCACCTTCGGAGCGTTTCGAAAAAGTTCATCGGGACATTCTAAGACCATGGCCTCCATCCGATGGAAAGACCTACCTGCTGACATGTATTGACCGTTTTATCGGTGGCCAGAGGCGTTTCCCATCCCCGACATCAGAAGCGAAACAATCGCAAAAGCTTTTGCGTCGGGTTGGGTGTCACGTTTTGGCATTCTGTCTACTATCACCACCGATCGCGGTCGACAGTTCGAATCCGCTCTTTTCAAGAAGCTAATGGTTTTGCTGGGAAGTTCGCGGCTTCGCACAACAGCATATCACCCCATCGCTAACGGCTTGGTCGAGCGTTTCCGCCGAACCCAGAAATCATCCTTGAAGGCGCAACCCGACACGGTCGACTGGACAGTTTCCCTGCCACTTGTTTTGCTTAGCCTTAGGGCGACGTTAAAGCAGGACATGAAGTGCACACCTGCTGAGTTCACCTATGGTTCACCGCTCCGTCTTCCCGGAGAACTTTTCGATCCTACAACTCCTTCGCCTTGCCCTGACCCTACCGAGTATGTGGTGCAGCTGCGCTCTGCTGTGCGAAATCTTTCTGCCCCACACCCTCGCCTACAACACCGTGTTTATACCTACATTTCTACTGACTTGGAAACAGCGACACATGTGTTTGTGCGTCGAGACTCAGTCCGAAAGCCATTGCAGCGACCTTACGATGGACCTTATCGCGTCATCAAGCGCAGTGAGGAGTTCTACACGCTTGATTTGAACGGCCGTCACGATACCGTCTCTATCGCCCGCCTTAAAGCAGCCATCGTCGAAGTACTGCTGCCCCATGGTATTCCCGACTGCGCCACACCTTCCATCTCCGTTTCCACCACTTCATCGCATTTTCTCCCCACTCCCACCACTGCAACCGGGGAGCGTCTTTCTGTATCGTTCAGGCTCCCTCCTTTCAGCGGGCTCCTTCACTAGCTGGGGGGCCTATGTAGCAGCACAGCAGAGGGAACGAGTCAGAGTTCAACAAACCACGTTGACGCCGTGAAGTGTTTCCTGTGCGCCCGCCGAATGCGGTCGGTGAACACGAGCTACAGTCAGCGCACCTCGGACCTTGGTCGACCGTCTCTGTTTGCGCAAGAACACGGTGCGCAAGAAGCACGTGCGTCCCAGCGTCCGTGCCCGGGTTTCGTCAGTCGCCTCGTCACTGCTGCCTCGTTCACCTCGCGATGCTGTTGTGTAAAATATACAGGTTTGTATTGTAGACGTGTCTTTTTTCTATTTACTTCGGAACACGCGAATCATCACGAAAACGACGCCCGCTACGCCTACAGGTCTATTTACAAGGGAGTGACAAGCACCGGCGTCGCACTGTGGTAGAATACTGGGCTAACACAACGAATATCCGTCTTCGAACCACTTCATTGTTGGATATGTTTGGTTTATTTCGTTTCTTTTCAAACGGATTTTTTTAAGCCGGGGTCCATCAAGACTTCAGTGACGTATTTTCATCACGTAAGTGACGTCGAAAAAAATGAACATGTTCAGATGGCAAAGACAAAACATCGCTGATCCCCCCTGTATAGGAATCGGCATAACACGAAAGTGTTACGTGTCTTCTGGAGAGGTGGTTGAGCGTTGATTGTCCATTGTTACGCCACAAGGGAGAAGGAATGAATGCGATAGCAACGGACTGTAATGCCACGCGAAAAACGGCAAGCAAGAAGCAGAAAGCACGCACGAAAAGTAGACACACAGGACGAGCGCGAATCAAGAACACTGCTACAGGTCGAAACTTCAAGCGCTTTGCTGAAATACAAAGATGAACGCACGAAACGAACGCACAAGTTTACATAGAACGAGCGCGAACTAACAACTGTCACAATTGAGCTTTGTTTGTGAGCAGCGCGCTCCTTTCGCAAACGCGGACGCTGCAATGAGCGAAGTGACCTCCGCGATCTCTCTAACATCAACCCACACTTGCGGCGAAAGCACAAGACGTACAAACCGCCCCCCTTCACGAGATAAGCGCGCGCACACGAGCGACAAAGCCATCCTAAGGCCAACGCGCATCGCAACGAGAGCGGCGACGAGCGCGCCCTCTGCCCCCTTCGTTCCCTCTCGCTAGTGATAACGAAAACACGCTGAATCAACACCACCTAGACAAGTTCAAGGCCACCGCATGCTTCCATGATGTCACAGACTAGATAATAATAATATCTGGGGTTCAACGTCCCAAAACCACGATATGATTATGAGACGCCGTAGTGGAGGGCTCCGGAAATTTCGACCATCTGGTGTTTTTTAACGTGCACTGACATCGCACAGTACACGGGCCTCTACCATTTCGCCTCCATCGAAACGCGACCGCCGCGGCCTGGATCGAACCCGCGACCTTCGGGTCAGCAGCCGAGCACCCTAACCGCTATACCACCGCGGCGGACGTCATAGACTAGAGATCGGCCTGGAAGTCAGCTTCACCGCACGCGATTTTCTCGCCTGGCTGTCAGAGGAGCTGTTTTCGAAGATACAACCTCTTTTGTGCCAGCTACCCAAGGAACAAAACGGGCTCGGCAGATGGTAGGCCCGACGTCCGTGGCCGTTCAAAATATGGCCGGCCCGACGTCGGCAAGCTAGGTCGGGCCGATATCGTTTTTTAGTTGCGAAGCATCTTATGCTCGGGGCTCTGTCCATCCCTCCCGCGATCCGCGTCCGGCCACTTTCATGAAGTAGGGAAGCACCCATTATGCGAACCAGAACACTGTAGTAATATGAAGGCCGTCAACCACTACAACAGTCATCAGAGTCATGGCCGAGAGCACAGTGAGGCTGCTTAGCAATGGCTAGGCAGGTGGTGTCTGTCGCCCAGGTTGACCCCCATCCCTTGATCTTGCTTGCATGTGTTCGGAGGGGACTTAGTCCGTCCCTCCTTCCCGCGTTCCACATCACCACAGTGCATGCGCGTCCCCCTACCCCCTCTTTCTCCTACGCTCACCCCCTTTCTCTCCTCTAGGAATCCTCTACTCTACGGAGCGGCCCCCAAGTCCCGCACAGCGCATGCGCGTCCCCTCCACTATCCTCTCCTACGCTCACCCCTTTTCTCTACTCTAGCTATCATCTACTTTACGGAGCGGCTCAGGCGTCCCACATCGCATGCGCGTCCTCCCCCCCTCTCCTGAATCCGCTACTCTACTGAGCGGCTCCCGCGTCCCACACCCCCACAGCGCATGCACCTCGCTCACCCTCTCTCTCCTCTCCTACGGTCCCCCCGTCCTCTCCTCTAGGAATCCTCTACGGAGCGGCGCGCACGACAGGTGGTCTGACAGCTGCATACTCGGCTGGGGGGCGCCACGGTAGTTCCGCGGTATGAAAATGACGGAGCGCGCGCGCCTCATTCTCTCTCCTCTGCAGCGCCGCGATGAGCGCCCGGACCGCTGCCGTGAAATGAGAGCGGCGACGTTCCTCCCGCTCAAGCTAATTATCTCCCCGCTGCTTCGCATCCACACATGGTTCCCTTTAGCGGGAGATGGGGAATTTTTTTGCAAGTGGCCGAGCTGTTTGCCGACCATCGGCAGCTGGTCGGCCAACGACGTCGGGCCGATGTCGTGTACTTGGCAGTGCGTACCTCGGGCCGCACGTGTCTTGAGCACTTGCCAACGATGGCAAAAGCACAGCCAACGCTCTTTTGCCGTTATTCACCACTTTATATTTTGAATTTAATTCATGCAGTATATATTATTTCGACAAAAGGAGAGGATCAGCTTTTTTTGTAAATAAGCAATATTCAATCCACTTAGGCTTTTCATTATGCAACGCTTGAGGCAAAGGAAAAGAAATGAAAACATGTTAGCTGAAGGAATGCTTCAGACGATCAGAACTAATAATAAAGGAAATATTTTTTCATCAAATTTCCTTGTTTGCACTGTCAAGGGAAACTAAGCCCAATTGTACTTGAGTGTACACATCGCGGCCTTAACATTAACAAATGAAACTGCTGTGATGCTCTATGATGTATATGGGCACCCACCCACGCAAGGGCTTCGACCAATAAAGAATCGGACGGATACAAATATAATTTCAGTGACCTGAATTTATTTTGTAACGGTTTGAGTAAAAATGACTGACTTGAAAGACACGTGCTTTTGAACTAAAGTAACACATCTCATCAATGATAACTCAATAATCCAAGCAAGGTATGTGACCGGGCTAGTTGGTATTCCATGGCGACATGAACAGCGCGTGAGACACACGTGAGGTTCCTTGTCCTTGTGTCTCACGCGCTGTTCACGTCATCAATAAATCAGTTGTCTACAAACAACCTCATGAGCTTCCGACAGACTTGATTTGTGTACAAGTAACACCGTGTGGGATAAGCCTTTACAGTTATTATGCTCATTGCAATAATGATGGATACCTGGACGAGCTTTCTAAATCAAAACTCAGCGTTTTCTTCGAAAAGGTGCACACGGTCATACCAACAACATACCCATTGCATAACTTGACACTCTTGGCCTGACATGGCTGTTCCCCATTACGCATTGCATGTCGTAAAGTATGCCAATCATCTGTAGTCCAAGCGTGCCGAACACTAGTTCTTCGGACACGCCTTTTTTATTGCGATAAAAACACTCTCGGCTGATTTTTGCCGTCGCCGTCATGTCCCGGATATGTATATGTATGTGTATATATAAAAAAGGCATAAAGAAAAATAAATCGTTACAAAAAATATCCAAACCACCTGACCGGGGATTCGAACCAGCGACCCCTCGCTCCGCAGCCTGCTGCGCTAGCCAACACGGCCACACGCCATTTTTTTTCTTTATTGCCTTGCATAACAAGACTGTTCACATACCCGACAAAATACAAGAGAATAGCAGTACAACTACGAAGTGCAATGAAGCACCGTCAGCTCGGAGCTGACTACTTATCAAAAGTTTGGCATACGTAACAATGGTTGAAGTCGCGGAATCCACTCCGGCGCATCCTCTTGCCTTTTCAGCACCTCAAGAAAATGACACACAGATTCGCAAAAATATTCTCGCAGAGACCTAACCTCTACATCCGCATTCTCAAAGGCATTTCGTGTTTGCCATATACTGTGCAGGCCCAGGAGCATAATTAGGTCATAAGGTACGCCAGCCTCGTTTCGAACAGAAAGAAAACGGATTCCATGTGGACTTAACGGTAACTCTGTTTTCAAGGTTCTCTGCAATATGTTCCAGAAAAAAACCCCGCTCCGGAAAGCCATGCTCGTGCCAGCGATATAACGGCAAGCTATTCATATGCACCATTTGCCGTTCGCGGTACGCAGATCTCGGAACAGCTTGAGCGTGTTTTCTATCACGCAACGCTTTTACAGTTTCTTTCAAATTGAAAACTGCCATTGAGATGCGCACGAAAAAGTGGCTCCCTTCTGTACCACTCATGATGTAGAAAGAAAAAAAAAGAACACCGGGCACACTTGGCGTCAGACGCCACCGCGTGGCAGGAGACGCAGAGGGGTCATTCCACGTGCTGCAGTTTAAAAGAAAAAGAAGTATTAAACAGCGTCTAAAAGTCATATAACCATATAATCAATCCTTCGCCAATCCCCCCTGGTTGGGTATGAGCCATGTCAGAGGCAACAACAACAGCGTCGGCTTCTGGATTGTGGACACTCGCAGCGCGTTGCTCAAGTACAAACACGTAACAACTGCGACAGTTGTTAGTTCATGCTTGTCCTGTGTATACCTATGCGTCCTTTTCGAGCGTCCTTCTTTGTTCTGCGGCGGCGCTGTGCAAGTATCAAGCTGCTTGTCGTTCTTCGTGTGACAAACTAATTTCTTGCTATCGCATTCATTGCTTAGCCTTGGGGGCGAAACTGTGGCTTTTTTTGAATGTTCACAATTAATTATGGCAAGAGAAAATGAAGACTCTAAGAATGCTAAGAAAACAAAAGAAAAAATTCGGAGAAAACAGCAGGGCGCGCTTCGCCCATTTATTTTATCATATGTAGACGCAGCCTTGCACAGCCTTTCGTGGTCTCGGCTGTCGACGTCGCAAGCTTTCTCGGTATGCTGTATGTTTTGTGTACTGAAAGGCTTGTCAGGCGTTTACTAGCACATGATTTACTGCACCCATAGTAGCGTGATTAAGGAAAGGACTTTAGATTAATTTTGTTTACACAAACAGATCATCAGTTGTGTTTGTTAGTCGGCATCTATTCTGTCCACGCGTACGTAAAATATGTAATATTACTTTAGAATGAATCACTAAATAAAAATTTTTCCTCAATATATTCCCAATAATGAATGAAAAATTGGTGTGCTTACTCAAAATTATGTTGTGTACGTTGCTAAATTTGAAGCAAGCATTAGTTTGGCTTGTTTGACTCATAAGAAGGAAATATGGAAGAAAACAAGCTGTATGACGGTTTACTGTAAGGGCGTCTGGTTATAGTTGCACACACACACACACACGCACAAACACACACACACACGCCTTTAATCTACGCACGCGCTCGCGCGAGGATTAAAGGTTTTCAACACCACCTAAAAGATTATCTGAAGCAGAAAAAATCCACACCTAGGTTGCAAGCAAACATGACTTAAGGTTCCCTTTCATAAAAATATTGGCATCAATCGACGTCATGCGCATTGAACGACGTCGATGCACATCGTCCGCATAAACCATGTATTGTGTACTTTAATTTTTGTCCTCGGGTTTGCAGTAGGAGCTTGCGTCAGAATAAAAAGTCTGAGTTCAACATAATAGAAATGGAGTATCTAGTGTAACAAGAGCAACATAAGTCCATAGCAATCATTTCTTCTACAGAGGCACCCAATACATGAAATATTGTACGTAGTGGTTCGTTAGTTTCTGCCATACGGCTGTGCAGTTCTGGGCACTGCACAGGCGAACCTAACGCGAATAAGAGAGTTTCTTACTGTACTAAGTGGGGTGCCAAACCAAACCTGAGCACGAAGCGATTTTCCAGGAACGCTGCTAAAGCTGAACAAAATCAAAACTTTAAAAAACTTCACCATCTCCCGCTAAAGGGAACCATGTGTGGATGCGAAGCAGCGCGGAGATAATTAGCTTGAGCGGGAGGAACGTCGCCGCTCTCGTTTCACTGCAGCGGTCCGGGCGCTCATCGCGGCGCTGCACAGGAGAGAGAATGAGGCGTGCACGCTCCGTCATTTCCATACCACGGAACTACCGTGGCGCCCCCAGCGGAGTATACAGCTGTCGCACCACCTGTCGTGCGCGCCGCTCCGTAGAGGATTTACAGTTAGAGTTACATTTGTATACAGCTGTTGCACCACCTGTCCTGCGCGCCGCTCCGTAGAGAGAGGGGGGAGGGGGACTCTCTCCTCTCCGCGCCGCTCCGTAGGAGAGGAGAGAGAGGGGAAGGGGACGTGCATGCGCTGTGGGGTGTGGGACGCGGGACCCGCTCCGTAGAGCAGAGGATTCCTAGAGTAGAGAAAGGGGTGAGCGTAGGAGAGGATAGTGGGAGGGGACGCGCATTCGCTATGGGGGGTGTGGGACGCGAGGGCCGTTCCGTAGAGTAGAGGATTCCTAGAGGAGAGAAAGGCGGTGAGCGTAGGAGAGGGAGACAGAGAGGGGGGAGGGGACGCGCATGCGCTGTGGTGGTGTGGGACGCGGGAAGGAGGGACGGACTAAGCCCCCCTCCAAACACATGCAAGCAAGATCAAGGAATAGGGTCAACCTGGGCGACAGACACCACCTGCCTTGCCATTGCTAAGCAGCCTCTCTGTGCTCTCGGTCATGACTCTGATGGTTGTGGTAGTGGTTGACGGCCTTCCTATTACTACAGTGTTCTGGTTCGCATAATGGGTGCTTTCCTACTTCATGAAAGTGGCCGGACGCGGGACGGACATAGCCCCGAGCATAAGATGCTTCGCATCTAAAAGAGATTAATGGCTAGCAATTCGGATCGAAGCTGCTGAAATCATAAGCAAAAACTGTTTTTGCGGTCTTCGTGGAGAGCCCTCGTCAAATGGCGACTCATTTAAGTGATTCGATGTGTGGCCATTGTTGCGCGATGATCGGGTTTGTGTAAAAAAAATTGTGAAGGATGTCACTTACCAAGATAATTGCCTCCCGTTGAGCATGCATGTGTTGCCTTTTTCGCAGCGCCTATCAATTCGCTGCCTCCATTTGAACGCAGCTATTTGCTCTTTTGCCTATCTTAACGTGTTTTTATTCCTCCAAAAGGTTGCGCAATGCTAAATGCTAGAAATATAATTGCATGAAATGTCCTACCAGAGCAGCAAACAAATATATCTTCACTTATCGAACTTCAGGGATATTTCTCACTTAAGTGTAAGCTTATTGTGCTTCTCAAGACTTTTCGAAATATTGACCCTGTAGCATTGACCGTTCGGCTCTTGAAATGTCGGCTCGTAAATTAGATTATCTGTCCCTAATATGGATTCGCTTTTTATCGAATGGGTAGAATTCGTAGTAAATTATTTTTCTTTTCCTCCTTCACACGATACTTCAGGTGTGTCACAAGACAGCATTCTTGGGCTGTTCCTATTTCTCATATACATTGCAATCTTTTACGTAATAGAATTTCACCATACGTGCGCATTTTTGCGAATTACTGTGCATTTTCTGTCGTTCCTTCAGCGTACCGATGGTCATACGATCTGTCAAAATGATCTAGAGCTTATTTCTGTTTGATTTAGATAAAGCTTAATGTTTATAAATGTTAATTGTCCCTATTAGCCGCGAGCATACTATAGTGCTACATTTTTATCAGATAAATCACACTGGTATTTTGCAAGATCCTTTTGCTAAAGGCCTGATAACGTTGCGTGCGAGCATGTCATTGACTTGTTCTTCGATGACCTTGCGTTCAGAAGCTGACACACGGTAAGGGCGGCGGCGGATGACGCGAGATCCGTCGGTGTCAATACGATGAGCGGCCACTGTTGTTTGACCCAGACCGTCGGAACAAACGTGAAAGCAAGTTCTGTGTTTCATTAATATGGTTAGCAAGGCATCAGTCTGTGTCGGATTCAGATCTTTGCTCAAAGTGGCCTTGAGGGCACAAGATGAACCCTCCGCGGGCACACACTTTGAGAATGACGAGGTAGGTGAAACAGTGACGACACATACCGGTGCTTCTTCGGTAATACTGGCAACAGTAGTCCCCTCTGGAAGCAGTATTGGTTCCGGCGTCGTGTTGTAGGCGGTGATGCTCGCATAACCACGTGAGAACCGAACGAGACAAGATGCGATGGCGATTCCTCGAAAAATGCAGCGCTGGCAAGGGACAAGTACGGCGTCACCATCTAGAATGTCTCGTGACTTGATCGTAAGGATACGTTCTTGACCGGAAGGCAGGAGAAAATCCGCAGCTGTGACAAGGTTGGGAGGCATAAAGTCGGCAGGAGAAGAAAGCTCAGTGTCCGTAATACGAATGAGAGGTTGACCGCACGAAATGACAGCAGATGCAGCAGATAGGAAGTCCCAGCCTAAGATGATCTGATGAGCGCACGAAGACAGCACAGCCAGCTGTACATGATGGTGGATTCCGTCGATGAGAACGCGAGCAGTACACTGTCCAGTCGGGGAAATCGGATTATCATTAGCGCCGCATAACATGGGACCGACATAAGGAGTTTGCACTTTCCGTAGACGAAAACACAATTCGCGATTGATGACCGAAATGGCGGCTCCAGTGTCTATAAGGGCGTCAACAGAAACACCTTCCATACAAACAGGGAGTAAATTAGCTGGGCGAGACGGAGGAGTTGTAATGTTTCGATAACGAGCAGTTTCCCCTCCAAAAACTGCAGCTTCTAGTTTTCCGGGTGGGTTTCCAGAGAGATCGGAGCAGGGCGCAAGGGTGATGACGTACGCCGTAATGGTGACGGTGACGGAGAACGGCGGTGAGGTGGACGGGAAGGACGAGGCACAGCTTGGGACAGTGGAGGGGATGGCGACCGACGTGAGGAGGGTGGATATGGTGCTGGAACGTAGGCATCAGATCTTGGGGCAAACTCTCTTTCATAAACAGTATAGCCACGTCGTTCATCCTGCTGACGCCGGTGGCAGAAACGGGATATATGGCCCCGTATGCCGCAATAGAAGCAGACGGGGCGTGAAGGGCGCCAGGTAGAATAGTGTGGCGGCACTGACGCCTGCGCTGCCATCGAGGCCAAATGGTCGCATCCAACGTCCGCAGGCACAGATGGAATTGGTGCAGGGGCCCGTGATGCAACTTCTGCGTACGAAGGCGCGCGAAAGGGTACAGGAGACGGTGGACGTGCGACGCTTGTCATGGATGCCAGTTCGTCCTTGATAATTTCACGCAGGTTGGGGAGGAGGAGTGCGGACAGACGAAATGGCTGGGTTACCCGGAACAAGGCCGTGAATTTCCTCTCTGACTATGGTGCGGATGAGGGCTCGCAATTCATGCTCTCCAGTGAAGCGATTGTCGCAGGAGGCTTGTGGAAGGCGCATGGAATAGAGCGCGTCCAGGCGTTGGCACGTGGTGATGATGTCCTGAACTGTATTTGGGCTCTGGATCACAAGAGCATTGAAGGCCACAGAGTTGACGCCTTTCAGTATGTGGCGGATGCGATCGCCCTCCGTCATGTCACTTTGGGCACGGCGACAGAGAGCCAGAACATCTTCAATATATGACGTATATGACTCGTCGGGCCCTTGGATGCGGGTTGCGAGCTTCTGTTTTGCTGCCTCGGAGCGTCCTGCAGACGTGCCAAATATCTGCCGGAGTTGCGCCGTGAAGGCCACCCAATCAGGAAAGTCGCTCTCGTGGTTGTGGAACCAGGTTTTAGCGACCTCCTTGAGGTAAAAGGGAACGTAGCGCAGTTTGTGCGCCTCATCCCAATGATTAACAACACTGGTTCGGTCATAATTATCGAGCCACTCTTCGACGTCTTCACCGCGAAGGCCGGAAAATACCGGAGGGTCTCGTTGCGATGTACTCACGGTGTAGCTAGGCCCAACTGGCTGAGAAGAAGCGGTTATGGCAGCGGACGCGTTGGTTTCTGCCATCTCTGGTGTTTGCGGGCACAACCGTCGACCAGACCGTAGCTCCAGGGGTGACCGGTAGAGCAAGAGGACGTGGGAACCAAAGCACGCTCCACCACTTATGAGACGACGTCCAGCAAGGATGTATTTTAATCCAGACTCGCGAGATGGAAGCGGAGCAGCCCGCGTGACAGACGATGATGATGATATCAGTGGTTTGTATATACAGATGAAGACGATGAACATAGTCAGCGCTCACAATATATAATTCTTAATTTGACTACCACTCTGTCGTGAAGAACACACA
>JALIZH010003193.1:0-14125 GCA_030522465.1 Rhipicephalus appendiculatus | reverse complement strand
ATTGTCACTGAATCTTTCTTTGACGAACGAGGCAGAAACGGTGTTTTGTCGGATGTCCACGGAAGACGCTACCGAATACGCCAAGCTGAAGGAGGCGCTGCTGCAGCCGTTCCAATATATGGAAGAACGGTACCATGAGAAGTTTTGGAATGTAAGCTTCAAATGCTGAGTGAGTGCTATGAGACATTCGCCGAATTCGTGTTTGGTGGTGCAGCGTTTACTTGTTTGGGCACTTGTCACGCGTGTGCAGTTTTGATAATTTACATGGTGCGGAGTTAACAAGATCTATGACGAATATCTATACGTCTAGTGCACGAATTCTGTCGTGTGCGAAATCTCATCATGCTGCGGTCATGTTTACTTGGGGCAGGTCGGTCAGTTCCTTAATCACCGGCTACGACAGCACTATAAGTGCTTCAAGTCAGGAAAGGGGTCGAACCTCGCTTTACATTGTAAAATTTGCGGTTGTTTCCCACGGTTGAAGAATGCGGTAGTAGTAGGTCGCGGGGTCACCTAATTGGTACGATTTCAGAAGTCGCTCTTAATTAATGTTGTGGACCCGACATGTGCGTGAGTGTCGCTTCAATAGCTCTTTTAAAAAAGCAAGTGCATTTCATTAATAGTCACATTTAAGCGCGATTCCATTCGTATCTCCTTTTAGTAGTGCCCGTCTTTTAGCTTGTCGAATCTTATCTAGTTTTCTTCTTTCCCGGTTTAGGTTGTGAACTGCGTATCTACGCGCCACTTATCATTTGGACAATCTTGTGTATTCATTTTCCACATGTTCGTGTTGTTGGTGTTCGTGTGGTGGGGTGCATCTCGCGCCTGGCTGTGTTGTTGGTTGTTTTTGGTTGCTGATCATAAAATGTCTTGTGTCCATACGCATATTGTCTAGCTGCGGCGATGCTTTTAAATCCGAAACATTTCTTTGCGTACTGCAAGCATTTTTGCGTTTCTATCTACGTATCTATCTTTCTATCTATCTAGCCGCCTACGTCTGGGTGCTCTCCTGATCGCCTTCTTAACTTGGGGTAGACCAAAATTTGTATCGGAGGGTAAGAGGTACTGACGAATACGTCTGGATGTTCATCACATGAAAAATGTGAAAATGCTGTCGCATACGTCGTCAAACCCTTTCCTACAGACACGTGTGGCACATGCCCGTATACCTCGAGCCGCAGTATGCGGGTATGCGCCACAGGTGTTTGACAATATATGCCTGCCCAGGAACGGCAGTGACAGACATTAGTAATTTAAATGCCAGAGCCTTAAAAAACTGACGTCGGCAGCGTCGACCCGACGAATGCAAATAACAAACATCAGCGTCCCAGCAGGAATCGAACCCAAGCAATCTGCGTGGCAATCAAGTATTCTACCACAGAGCCACGCCAGGTCTTGGAACTGCTTTGGAAAAAGACCCTATGCAGGCGTAATATTGGTGAAGCATCAATTGTGTTTCCCGTGCTGGCTATCTAGTTTTATAAACATTACACATGTACTCCTACGAGTCACGCGTCAATTGTATACTTAAGCGCCATGCAATGCACTGTACCTGGTCCACGAAGCACTATCCAGGGCATCCATCCTCGTAAGCACAAGTGCTTCATATGAGCTTACCGCTTCTGGTGTTGGTAATAACCATGTTTCTGTTGGCATCATTACGCAACTGTAAACAACTGGTTATACGAAACATATGCGACTGTTCAGTGTATGTCTGTGCGTACAGCAATTGTACATATGTTTAACGTCATTTCGTAACGTTTCCCTCAATAAGAAAATTACAACCGAGTCACCTTGTCTCCACATGCTTCGCATAACATCGATTCCCATGGTACGTGGGATCTGCCAAATTTTCAATAAATTCTCGCAGTAGCCAACTGCGCTTCGTTCTGTCTGTCTCACCTTTGTTGTCCCGTTTATTGTGCTTCATTTCGCCAAGAATGCTATGAAAATAGTTTTTTTGTTCGGCTGCTTGTATGTATTTCCAAAAGCTACACGTTGTGGAGTCGGTGCATTAGTAGCGCGATAGTGGCACTTGAAGAAAAGGACATGGCCTTCATGTCGCGATAGAGCCTGAGCACGTCATTATGTTGGTATTGTTTTTTTCATGTATAAGTATTCGTCTTTCGTCGAAGATCAGTTGATAGTTTGCGCTCGTTCGTTGTAGGCTTTCCTTCTCTTTGTCCTCATTTTTTTTTGCGCAGCGTTTTCTTTTTTTAATTTTGCACGCGGTTCGTTATATTTATTTAGGTTAGTACATTTAAAACAAAGGTTACCAATCTGGCGTTTTTTTCCTCTATTTTCTTGCTGTGGAAAGTTGCTAGTATGCTGAAGACAGGTGCTACATATCCAGAAGGGCGTACCACTGGCTTTGACGTTAGAGCATGCTTTAAATACTAATAAAGAGCGCAATCGAAACAACATGAAGAGAGGGTTCTGTTCTATGTCTTCTCACTTTTTATTGCGCTCGCCATCGAAAATAAACTCATGCAAGAAATCTATTTCCTAGCTACCATATCTGCTAGAAAACGCCCTTGATGATCCCCATTGTTGACAAGGAGCAAGATCTATGTCACGAAAAGAAGACGACGATGAAGCGTGCTAGGCGATCCGCGCGAGCGCGGGGCATGGAAAATTCTGGAGCGCTCGAGGCACGTGAACCGAGCCATCAAGACAGAGGAGAACAAAGGAACTGGACATTGTCTGCGTGGAATGAGAAGCCGAAGGTTGCATCGGCAGCAGATGCACTGGCGACGGGCGTTCGCGCCTGCTACCGGTGACGGGGGCATTCCGATGTTTGGCCGGCGTACTCGATGGTGATCGAGCAAGGCTCCTCGGAGATGCAGATACGGCGCCCGGCAAGAACGGACGTTCCCGGAGCAAGCCCCCTTCTGCAGCAGGCCACCAAAAGCAATCCCCGGAGTGTAAAGTCATCGGTGGAACATCACGCCAGGTCAACGAGCCGACGACGAAGTTAGGCCTAACGGGCCTAGCGGTCAGGCCTGCGTTACGACAGCCTGCATGTGCGCAGGCAACGACTGTAGATTCGGGTTGCAGAGAAAACAAGATAATTAAGGGCGTCAGGAGCCACGATGAACGACTGGACGAGGTTGGTAGCAGAGGAGACTTCGGCGTTGAACCCAAGTCAGCGGTGCCAAGTAACGTCGGCCCAGCTCATCAGCTTTTTTAAGACAAGAGTTGCCGAACTATCTAATGATTAGGACAAGTTAGATGTTGGGAGTGTGTAGTTCATTTCTTGTGTGAGTCAGTTTGCAGTAACGGTATTTCTTGTATATTTCTGAGTGCCGTGTTGTTATTCTTTTGATAAATGTTTGCTGTGTTCTACTTGACGAGTCTTGACTGAGTTCATTGTCTGGGACAGCCCGAATCTGTGATGATTGTATGGTGCAGTACACCGCTGTGCAGTACACCGCTGTCAAACAAACGCCCATCGTACCCAGAATGCCCGCTTAACTATTACTACCGTGAGTCCCTTTAAAGAAGAAATTACCGTAGGTTAAAGCATAATTCTTAGCGAAGCGTGCACCAATGAAGCCTACATATTTGGCACTTAAAACGCCTTCCTGCGTAAATATTTGCGGCTTAAAACGCCTTTATGAAACGGCCCGACCACCGGGCCTAATCGGCGGTCAGGCCGGGGCAGGTAGGTGAAATATTTTCTTGGGTTCGGCCCGGGCACGGGTCTCGCTTTGATTCACCGGGCCGGGTTCGGGCGGGTAAACTTGAAGAAGTCCCGGGCCCGGGGCGTGCCCTGGCCGAGAATCACATGTTCTTTTCGATCAAATGGGTTGCAAGTTCAGCGCCATGGGCGTCACTTCTTTCTTTCGTCCTGTGTGTTAAGCCCTGTTTTATATTTCTAACGCGGAAACCTACCAACTCTCCCCATCTGCCTGTTTTCATCAGTTCATTTCTAGTGCGTAGGCTTCTTTTATGTGTGCAAATCTCGACCTGTCAAACCCAGCGGTATTGTCCCCGTTTATCTCCGTGAGCAATCTGCTGAGCTCGTATTGCCTCCTGGCACTGCTGTCATGAAATTGTCACGCGGATATATAAGCTCCGTGTGGTTTTGTGCGCCCGTCCGTGGGCCACACTAAGAGAATCTGCAACATACTTCAAAGTGAATGGCGGCGTCAGACGAGTCTGTTAAAAGCTATTGTTCGGACCAAGTGTTGTGACGGTGACCCACGCCGTAACTTGAGCACTTATGGTAAGTGGTCCAGAACTACGGATCATATCATGGATTTCTTGTGGAATACCGTTCGCCGTTCGCTTCCAAAAGGAGCAAAGCGACAGCTTGCCGAAGGAAAGCTCTTGGTCTTTGGAGACGCCACCTTGAATCATCAACAGAAAAATACCCTGCGTTTAGGACCAAAATTCTGCCTAGAAACAGGTATAAAGACGGTTCAGAAACTAGCTTTTCTGCGGATTGTGTCAGCCAAAGTCTCAGAATATGTAAAGACGAGATGTGTTCCAGACTGCGTCGTGAAGTACCGTGTAGTGGGAATTCCATGGGACAGAGCAACTGGTCTCGTTCGCTAGTTAAATATTTTTGTGACAAATGATTACGCGCAGTCCAATCGGACGAAGGAGGGTTCTTCGTTGTCTTACCAATTGGACTGTTTGCCGAGACAGCCCAAAATATTGTCATGAAGACTTTTCGGCCAGTTAAGGTGAATCCGTTCCTAGCGAAACGAAAGGCAGTGGCGTAGCTGTTAAAATCAATTTGGATGCCTTAGTGAAAACATGAAAAAAGTCTAAGCGCGACCTCTTGCGTAGCGTGCCTGTTGATTCAGCATCGCCATGCCCTCAACTCGCTGATTCTACGCGCAATAAATTTGGCGTACTTTCAGCGGTCGGGTTAGGCACTTCACAATCAGTTCAACTTTTTGGCCCCCAACGCTTCCATGAAGTCGGCAGTACAGCCTGCCGCTTTCGCGGAGGTTTCCTGGTTTCTTGCTGCACGGTCAGGTATGTTGGAGAGCCCGGGAAGATGCTAGGCAAAGTATCCGAAGGGAGCACAGTCATTTTTTTAAAGGGGGGGGGGGGGGCCGAGAGCACGTTTCCCTCATATTCTGCACGATATATTGCACAGATCATTTCTTCTGGGAAATGCTTCGCGCACACGCGGCTCCAAGACTCTGTCTGGAGCCGTGTGTTCACGTGGAGCGCTCTCGTTCACGTGGAGCCATGAAAAGCGGCACACGCTCCATACAAATGCTATGCCCCGACTTACCACTCGGGAAAACACATATTTTGCCCATTTCGAGGCGCAGCCAGCGACAAGGCTGCTAACGGGTACTCGGCGTCAGGTACACGTTCAGTGAATCACAAAACACGAATCGGCAAAACAAATGCACTCACAGTGCTCACAGGCACAGGGCGACGCGTTTCTAAATCACAGAACAGCATGCACACAAACCTTTCAGAAAGATCTTCCTGTGCGCGCGAGTAGCAGAATGCGCCCCGCGCGAGCCCCTGTGACCCCATACTGTAGCGCCATCTCTACTCGTGCGGCGAAAACTACTCGTCGCACAAGGTGATCGGCGAACACAATCTGCCCGCGCCCTCGTCGAGCGGAGCGGCGAGTGTCCGCACCTAACTTATTCTTACACCGTGTCCTAGGATGGCATTTTATTGCGATAGCAATTATATGGACACTCTCGGCTGGTTTTCGCCGTCGGCGTCGCCGTCATGTCCCGTATATGTATATGTATCTATATGTTTATAAAAAACCTCAAAGAAAAATAATTGAGAAAAATGTTTCCGACGCGCGGCATCAAACCGGTGACCTCTCTCTGCAGCGCGCGGCGCTAACCGCTCACCGGCGCTAACCGGCGCTAACCGCCACGAAGGCGAACGACCTTCAACGTTCAAACGGCGAGCTATATATATAGGGCCAGTTTTCCGCGCGTTTTCAGCATTACCAGCGAGATGACGCAAAGGCCGCGCTCGGCGGGGCTTAGCTGGGCGCCCCTTTGGTCGCGACGCGAGATCTCAGGCGCTCCTAACTCTTTGGCGCGCATCTTTGGCGGGAGGATAGATGCCCGTGCGCGCGTGCTCTTATCTCGCGGTGGCGGAGAATGGGGCTTTCGGCGGAACGATAGCGTTGTAGTTACCGGGCGCGCGAAGGTCACATCGCTCGCTGCAGTCCCCCCCGTTTCCTAAAAGAGCACGCTTTTCAAACACAGCGAAGTAACAACTGTGACACTTGTTAGTTCGCGCTCGTCTGTACCTGTGAATACGTTTCGTGCGTCGTTTTTGTTTGAGCAGCGCGTTAAGTGTAGAGCTGTGAATGTTTTTAGTTCGCTTTCGTCCTGTGCGTGCTGTTTTCGTGCGTCATGTGGGCGTGAGCAGCGCGCTGCACGTTTCGACCTGCTTGCCATTCGTCGCTTGACATTCCGATTTGTTGCTATCGCATTCATTGCTTCGCCTTGTGGTGAAACTGACCTTTTCTCTCCCGCCACGAAGCCGTCATTTATTGCGCACCAGCTGAAATAGCGCTCTCACCTTGCCTGAACTTGCCCTGACCGGTCGTTTGGGCGCGTTGGTATCGATTTGTATGGGCCCCTTCCGCTAACGTCGGCTGGTAACCACTGGGCCATCGTCACTGTAGACCACCTCGCAGGATACCCCTTTACAGCCTGACCCGCACAAATGTGTGGGTCAATAAAGACGCTCACGAAACGGCACCTGTTTAAGTTTCGGTTTCACACCTCTGTGCCGCTGAAGTCAATGTTTACGGGAACATATCTGTTTCAGTAGTTCAATAATTTCGACACCAGAGGGCAAGTAATCTCCCACGAAAAAATGCCGTCTGAGCACGTGCGCCGACAGCAGCTATCTCAGACGTGTAAATCAACGCTCCTTATTGTTATACATTTTTTTTCGGGAGTGTATGCATATGAAAGGAATATTAAGACTTAGAAAAACATGCTTCGCTAAAAAATTTACGCGTTCTTACCACACACGCTGTGTACCCACGCGTGAAAAAGTCATCCGCACGTTTGTGCTGGCTGGGCTTTAGTCTTCGTCAAGTGCACGGCAGAGTGGCGCAGGTTGGATCGATCGCGCGTGGTTGCTCCTGCGCATTCTGTTTTTTATTGCGAATAGCTTTCTTGGCATCTTATTGGCACTTCCTTGGTTGGTGCTTCCTGATGTTTTCTTATATGTGAAGCAGGGGCGTAGCCAGAAATTTTTTTCGGGGGGGGGCACCTCCTTGATTTCGGGGAGGGCACCTCCTTGAAATGGCCATTTTTTCGCTATGTATGCCATGGCGAAAAAAAATTTCGGGGGGGAGGGGGGGCACGTGCCCGGTGTGCCACCCCCGGCTACGCCACTGATCTGAAGTTAGCGACGCGAAGTGATGTGCGTGAATTGTGATAACCATTTACGCAGAAAATATTAATTTTGTGAATGTGTTGTAACCACATGCATTATATTTCAAAGAATTAGATTTTACATTGCCTATCATATGGAGTTGCAGTATCGCCAGTGAAATTCTAAGGATAATAAATAACATTGAGGCTTAAAATTGCTAAAATTATCTAACTTAGGGAACAATCTTGTGGGGGCACTGAATTTTCTTTTTGTTTTCACATACCGAGATTTTCAAACCAGAGAATGAAGAATACATAGAAGAGATATTGAGCCTCCTGATGTCTTGCGTCAGAATTGGGTAGAGACCACGTTGACGAATTGACAGAGATTCATATTCGTGGTTCGAGCCAGCTTAGTGATGAAAACTGAAGTATGGTCTGAGCAGTCGCCTCCGTAATAACTGGGTCAGGTGACCAGTCACCCTATCCCGCCAGTTTCAGTGAAATTGATGTCTTTTGGAAAGAAAGACATTCGGCTGCAAAGCCTCACCTGCTTGGAAGTGGTGAGACACCCGACGTCCTTGTTCTTGTCAAGGCTCTTTTGCCGACTTTCTCACACTAATTTAATGCAACATCTTTGAAGTTACTGCGGACAAAACGGCAGTGTACCCCAGTTGTAGACATAGAACAACTTTGCAAGTAACAGTGCAAAAGATCAAGCAGCTTTAGGTATGGACCTGATCATGGGCTGCATCCGATCTCAGAAGAACTTTGCTCGTCACCAGGCGCCCAAGAATTGAAAGCGGAAAGAAAAATGTGCCACAAGATCAATCCTTAGACAACTTTGCTGGAGGTGTAAAAGGCGCTCGGCATAGCCAAGCTATTAGACTCAGCTATACGTACCACTGGCGATCAGCATACAGCTTAACATCGCCTCATCACTGTAGGCTGTCAAGTGTAGCTTCTTGTTCAAGGACGTGTTGTATGAAGCGCAACTTATACCTGTGCCTCACAAGTGACCCACAATACTCTAAAATGTTGCATTCGCAGCGCTGACCACGCATTTTGTTTTGGCTTAGCCATTATGAGTGTATTCCTCGCTGCAGTGAAACACATGAATAAAAGCCCAGCCCGCACATACGTGCGGGTCTGTTTTCTGGGGCAAGAACTCCAATTCTTACAGTTTAACCTTTGAAAACCGACCTACAATAGAGCAAACATCAATAATTTTTGAGCAAGTTAGCAATTTTTCTACTATATTTTTCTCGGGCAGGAAAGCGATACGCCGAAACCACCGCCCTCCTCACGGCTACAGCGCGCGATGTGGCCTCCTTCCTGCTCAAACGATTCATGCTGCGTCAAGGTCCACCCCAGGAACTGCTCAGTGATCGAGGCCGTGTCTTCCCTGTCCGAAATCGTCGAAGCCACTCTCAAAGAGTGCAACGTTGTTCACCGCAAAACTGCTGCTTACCACCCGCAGACGCATGACCTCACCGAACGCTTCAACCGTACGCTCGGCGACATGCTCTGTATGTACGTCGCCGCTGATCACACAAATTGGGATGCCATTCTGCCGTTCTTCACCTACGCCTATAATACCGCCCCTGAGAGCACTACTGGTTTTTCACCTTTCTTGTTATTATATAGAAGGCACCCCGTCGCACACCATCGACACAATACTTCCATACAAGCCGGATCCATCTGAGTGTGTGCCTATTTATCACACAGCCAGGCTTGCTGAAGAGTGTCGAGAACTTGCAAAGACCTTTACTACACATGATCCAGAGCGTCAGAAGAGCATTCGCGCTGACACCAGCACTTCTGCGCCCACGTTCCTCCCTGGAGCGCTCCTATGGCTCTCGGTCCCTACCACTGCAACTGGGCTCTCTTCAAAACCACTGCCCAAATACGAAGGCCCCTACCGTGTCGTCGAACGCACTTCCCCTGTAAACTACCTGATCGAACCCATCGAACCATCTTCGGACATGTGCCGCTGAGGGCGCGACATTGTCAACGTGGAGCGCCTCAAGGTCTACCATGACCCGCTCATAGTAACCAGCTGTTAGGTCGCCCGGCGGCTCCCTTTTCGTACCCGGGGTAATTGTAGCGAAGCTTCGGAACTATACAGTGGGTCGTCCTCTCCAGCGTCTTCTAGTGGGTCGCCCTCTTCGAAGAGAAAGAGCAGCTCGTGCTGAGAGTCGGTCCCCGCCTTGGCTATCGCTGTCATGCATCGTCGCCGAGTACCCGCCAATAAACATCTTAACAGTGCCAACGACTTTGCCGAACGACAGACAGCCGACCCGCAACTCAGGGGCCTTGTGGAGTACCTCAAAGGCAAGACCGCCATTGCTCCGAAGGCATTCAAGCGAGGACTCGCGTTGTCTCTTGCGAAACAGCGTTCTCATAAAGAAGAATTTCTCACCACTTCGAGCCAACTACCTTCTCGTAATGTCTTCAGCATAGCGACCAGACATCATCCAGGCCCTACACGACGACCCCCCGGCTGGACACCTGGGACTTACCCGCACGCTTGCAAGAGTACAGTAAAAGTACTACTGGCCACGCATTGCCGTCGACGTCGCTCGTTACTTAAGGGCGTGCCGAGAGTGTCAGTGACGGAAGACGCCACCCACAAGATCAGCAGGCTTCCTTCAGCCCAAAGGCAGGGCCGCCGACGTAGCCAAGTTCTTCGTTGAGCACATCGTCCTTCGACATGGAGCCCCAGATGTTCTCATCACCGATAGAGGTACGGTGTTTCCTGCTGACCTAACTCAGGCGATCTTGGGATACAGCCAGACCAAACCACCGCCAGATCACCGCGTACCACCCACAGACCAATAGTCTGACTGAGCGTCTAAATAATACCATCGCCGACATGCTAGTCTTGTACGGCGACGTCGAACACAAGACGTGGGACGTCATCCTTTCCTACCTGACCTTCGCAAACAACACGGCCGTGCAGGAGACACCAAAGATGACGCCATACAAGTTGGTCTACGGAAGGAACCCGGCAACGACGCTTGACGCCATGCTGCCCAACGTCACTGAGGAAGAAAACCTCGACGTCACCGTCTATAACCAGCACGTTGTAGAAGACCCACAACTCATCCGCCGGCGCATCAAGAATCATTAGACGACCGAGAGCCGCCGTTACAATCTTCGACGACGTTTCGTGGAATACCAACACGGCGACCGCGTTTGGGTGTGGACGCCGAGACGCCGACGTGTACTTGGTGAAAAACTTCTTTGATGAGACCTTGCGCGACAACCAGTGATAAGGCTGGAATATTCGGTGACACACTGTAGGAGGTTTGTGTGGGCCCAGACGCTCAAGTAACAAGAGATGGGGCGTAGACCAAGACACGACGTTTATACACAAGGAAAAATACATAAATGAACTCGTAATCCCTGCCGGTACAATCGTCTCTACAGTTCTAGCCCACGGTTCTCGCGGTCCTGACGCAGCGGATATAGTTCGCGCACCATTCGACGTGAATCACTCACACGCCACTGTCGTCGAGGTGGTCCGACGTGTCACTGCGTCTCATGGAGTTGCGACGCTACGGGGTTGCTCTATCGTCACGGCAGTCGCTGTGACGGCCGCTTCGCTGTGCGGAGGATGGCCAGACCCGTGCTCGGCCACGCCCGAGAACATCGGTAGACCGACCCAGCACGCCTCAGCTTTCTTGGATCGGCGGCCCACGTAGTCTCGACCGTGACCGCAAGCACGGTCGTCGCCTGGCGTAGCTCGTCGTCCGAGATTGTCCACAGTTCACCCGTGACAGGTTGGGCGCCGCAGCGGACCGGTAGCCGCCACGAACCCTCGTTCTGCCACTGCTGCCCGAATGCCTCGGCCCGACTTGCTGCTCGAGCGTTCCAAATCTTACTCTTCGCGCCCCTCACGAGCGGCGGCGCCGCGCACCATACACGCACTTTCGTCTTCCTCTATCATCTAAATTCCGTTTTCACTTGAAAATGTCCCACTCGTCACACACACGTATAAATGGCGACGCGCTTCACCGCTTGTCAGTTGACCGACGGCCGACGCTCCGCTGGCCGCTATCAGTGTCAGTGTGTATTGCTGTAATCTGACTTTCTGCTTACAGGCCACAAGTTCGGCCAAATAAACAGTTTCATCTTGGACATACTGACTGCCGCCTTCGTCAGCGTCACGACCAACTGACAGTATATTAGATACATTGAATCAATTAGAGGTGCATAAGTAAATGCAACCAGCCTTAAACATGCTGATTGGGGATGTGTGGCACATGTGCATATGTATATAATATATTAACATTGCACTACAGAAAAAAAAGTATGGTGTAACGGTAACGTGCCAGACTCAGAATGTGAAAGGCGTCAGGGAGTTGGGTGCGACTCCCGCGCACTCGTTCTTTTCTTTAACACGACAGTGTTTTATGCCGGGGTCCACCACGAATTCATTGACGTATTTCCGTGACGGAAATAACAAAGAAAAAGTCCTGTCAGGGAGAGTCCATTGCACGACCACTGGGTACACGACAGCAGCAGCCGGGCACGCTATCCACTGCGCCACGGTCACTTTTTTCTTTATTGCAATGTTAATACATTACATTGTCGCAACGCGGAAAGAATAAGGCACACGATCACGGTGCGACGTGGAAAGATACGGCTGTATTCAGATATCAATCACAATTACAGAAACAGACGCTTCAACATCGTCCTCCTCAGAGCCACAACAGCTGCTGCTCATGCTGCTCACTTCGTTGTCCTCTGTCGTCCTGGCGGCTATCAATCGTGACATAAGCCTCCCTTCCAAGAAAGCATCGTCCCGGTGCTTTATCATCACGGCAACAGAACTTGCACTCACTGTCAGCTAAGTTCATTCGGACAAATAAGATTTCATACGAACGCCGTGCACAACTTCCGGTACATGCCTTTGACGCCTTGAGCAGTGCGGACTGTTGGGAACTACCTAGTAATTAACATCAGTGAGGCGTCGGAGACCTTTATACGGCCCGAAATAGCGCCGTAACATCTTCTCTGAGAGGCCACGACGGTGAACTGGGGTCCACACCCAAACTCTCTCTCCCGGCTCATAGGAGACTGGACGGTGGCGTAGATTATACCGCCTTGTGTCGTAGTCCTGCTGACGTGGAATGCCTACGCGTCCAAGTTGTCGGGCTTCTTCAGCCAGCGGAGCTATGTAGTCAGCATCCGTTTTGACACCATCGTTTTCATGCGGCAGCATCGCGTCGAGCATGGTTGTAACTTCACGGCCATGGATAAGACGGAATGGTGTCATGCTGGGCCGTATTATATGCGAAAGTGACATAGGGCAAGATCTCGTCCCAATTCATATGCTTCACATCAGCGTACATGCAAAGCTTATCGGAAAGTGTCTTGTTGAGGCGCTCCGTCAAACCGTTCCTTTGTGGATGGTATGCCGTTGTACGCCGGTGTGAAGTGTCACTAAGTCTTAGAACGGCGTGTAACAGCTCACCTGTGAATGCTGTTCCCCTGTCAGTTATCACAACTGATGAAGCGCCATGCC
Organism: Rhipicephalus appendiculatus; assembly: GCA_030522465.1. Lineage (NCBI taxonomy): Eukaryota > Metazoa > Arthropoda > Arachnida > Ixodida > Ixodidae > Rhipicephalus > Rhipicephalus appendiculatus. The sequence continues at coordinate 1,255 of JALIZH010003193.1, read as the reverse complement.
GCAGCATCACATTCTCTATAAAATAAAAACGCCCCCCACCTCCTCGAAGGGAATCGTGAGGAAATGCGAATGCATTTCGCGCGCGCTTCACTCCATTTATATATGGTGGTTGTGGTTCGAAGAAGGAAAAGGCGCCTAATTTCTGCAGCCCGGTCGGGAGCACGGCGAAGCGCCTGTTTTTTTTTTTTTTGTGCTTTTGTTCTGTTTTTTTCTTCTTTTTTTTATTTCTTTTTTATTTTTTTGTTGTTTTTCCCTTTTTTCTTTTTTTTTTATTTTTTTTTTCATATATAGCTCCGCCGAGCTCCCGCGATGCGAGCGCCCTCACGCACTTGAAATGCATTCGCATTTAAAACTGGGGATGCGTAAAGCACGCAGCGATGGAGCGGTGTTTCCTACTGGAACATGCCAATCGCTGCTAATGTGCTATGAGAGACAGAAGACTCCGACTGGACACAGAGACTCGCAGTCAGCTGTTAGTTAACGCGCACGCTGCGCATTTTTATTGTTCAACAACGCACAGGAGAAATCTCCCACCGGCACCACCTTGGAGGTCAAGATCCATTGCCATATATACGGGGTGGCCTGTGAACGGTTGTGCAGCGCGAGCAGTCGGTTTTTTCAACCAAGAAACTCGCTAGCAGACGCTGCCTGTGTCGGCGTCGCGAGGCGAGAGAGGGGGGGGGGCGTAGGAGAGGAAAGAGAGGGGGGGGCGCGCATGCGCAGTGGGAGTGTGGACGCTGCGGGCAGAGATGCCTAGGAGAAGAGAGGGGGGAGCGTAGGAGAGGAGAGAGGAGGGGAGGCGCATGCGCAGTGAGGATGTGGTTGCCGCGGGGAGGGGATGCCTAGAGGAGAGAGAGGGAGAGAGGGGTTTTTTTTATTTTTCTTTTTTTAAAGGGTTTGCGCATGCGCAGTAAGGGTGGTCACGCCGCCCACCACCACCACCGGATTAAGCTTCGCCATAAGATGCTTCACATCTAACACCGGCCGGCGCTTACCTCCTCAACCTATCCTCCTCCTCCGCGGACAACGCTGGACAACGCCGGACAACGCCGGATGCCTGACATAGCCCGACTATGAAATGCATTCGCATTTAAAAAAACCGGGCTACTTCACTTGCCGTGCCCCTCTCCAGAGCCTTCGTTCCGGCTTATCGCGTGAGGTAGTCTGTGGCTACAATTATCAATCTGCGACCCGCAGCCGAAGTTGGAAATGGGCCTAAGGGATCCATTCCGCCTTGAGAAAATGGAGTTTCCGG
>JALIZH010003191.1:0-31559 GCA_030522465.1 Rhipicephalus appendiculatus | reverse complement strand
TTTTGCTCTTTAGTGTCCCTTTAAGAAGCGCGAAAAAACACGAAAAGGGGACGAACTGACGTGATTCGCAAGTATAATTAGCGTTGCTAGCAATATATTTTTCCAATAAAAAATAGATAATGTCTAATTAAAGGTAATGTCTTTCACTCGAACTATTTTTACTAAAAATACGCTGTTTTTTTCGCAAATCTCAGCTCATAACTACCTGCGGAACTTCGTGCGTGTGTGCTCCAATCTTCATAGGAGTTTTTTGCGTCAATATACCTTACTGGTATTGCTCAAAAATGATTTGGTTCAGAAATATGCCACCCTCCTCACCTCTAACACATTTTATAGCGAGGTGTCTACAAGCGTACATCAAGCTTGCTAGCTATTGTGTTGACACTACTTTTTTGTTGTACTCCCCAATAGGGGTGTTAAATTACCGAAAGTCTCATATCGAATGGAACTTTGAAAAGCGCCGAGGGGTGTCTTTTTCAACAGCTTTTTTCCCGGCCACCTTTTTTCACCGTAAATATTTTTGTTTTTGGTCAAAATGAAGTTCTTTGATTGATTGATCGGTTGATTGATTGATTGATTGATTGATTGATTGATTGATTGATTGATTGATTGATTGATTGATTGATTGATTGATTGATTGATTGATGTTGCTACGGGGGCTTGTTCGTAGGACTTCGTATAATGCGCTGCCACGTATTGACAATGACCAAGGGAACGAAAGACACACGCAGGGTTACGCGCTTCACCTTTCTTGTGTCTTTCATGTAAAAGAACTTGTTGTTGGGCTAGTTGGTAGATCATTTCTAAAAACTTAATTAGAGCGCAAACACACGACACACTCACGCACACACACACCCACACACCACACAGAGCGCTGTGTGGTGATTGAGTGATTGAATCAAATACGGAATATTTTCAAGTCCTCAACAAATTGAAATATGACGCTTCTGCTGATTGAACAAATGCGCAGTTACGCTATCTGATGCACCTAATGCACTTTACCGGATGTGACGTCAGCTGAGAAATGCGCAAACGAGAAAGAAAAAGCCGTCGTATAATAATCGCGGTTGCTCTGCGGCTACGATGCTGCGATGATGATACTGCGGTCGTGGGTTCGAATCCAGCGGTCGCAGCATTCGCATTACGGCGAGGGCGCAGCGAAAACGTGTTCGCGTAATTATAGATTCAGGTGCACGAGAAACAGTGGCGTAGCCAGGGGGGAAGGAGGTTGTTGAGGGGGTTTAAACCCTGTCCCCCCGACATTTATATATATATATATATATATATATATATATATAGCATCACAGAGCAAAAAGATATACGGAAACGTGTTAATAAACTTTCGTTCTTTCGAAGCTAGTGCAACCGATGGGCAACTAATGCACATTTCCTTCCTCTCGAAAATTTCAGCCGCCCCCTATGATTTCCCGTGCGACTTTGATTTTTTATCTTTTGCCCATTATCTCTTGCTGTGTGATGCTCTTGTGTAAGCGAATTGATTGATGCTGCATGATAGGATGCTGTGGGTTTTGATCGTTGGACAAGGCACACGTCATGTGAACACAACGCATGCGTTTCTATTAAAGCGATTCTGTCCCGTAATAAAAAACCAGTTGAAGTTCAGCGCTTGTGTCGTCCCACTGTGTGCGTGTTCGTTGTGTAACCTGGTGTGCGCTGCCATATGCCGTAATGGCTTACCAACTAACTAGCCCGCAAATACGTTTTCAACATACATATCGCCTTAGCAATCGCTAGCCTGCCTTCGCTCCCCGGTGAAGACTAAACTTTGCCGAAGGGAAAGCCAGAGTGCAAACGTCCTCCGCCTGCCATCTTTATTCAAATCTACCCCGAATTTTCATCACGGCCCAGCGCTGCTTTTTCGCTCACAACCAAAGACGCCGCCGCCGACACAGACACCAGAATTTCCGCGAAACGAACTAGTATTTAACGCTGTCGCGATAAATACCGGTTGCCATGCGCAAGCCAAGAACCGATGCCCTTTGCCTAAACGCGCGTCATTCGTGAGCGCTCTGTGCGCGAACATTATAGAAAACAGGACTCAAGAAAAAAACCCTAAACGAAGCCAAGGACCAACTTCAAAGTATATAGGGCACTAGTTTTCCACAGCGCACTCGCACACCCACTCGTCGAAATTGATTCATTCGGCTTTGCGGCGTTCGAAAAATGTCAGAGGGAGAGAAAGGGGGGGAGAAAGGTTGGTGTTTTCGAGCACACCACCAGTCAATACGAGACGACCGACTTCAGAAGCAATTCATTGCCGCGGAGCTGTTTGCGTGTCCAAATGGAATACCACGCCCTACTGGTAATTTGCCTCCGCACGACAACATGGTCTATATATATATATATTTTTTTAATTTCTTTTGGGGGGGGGGGTATGAAGATCGACGGGACCGGTACAATAGATGAATGAGAAGAAGGACGCAAGTACGAAATTTTGTACGAAGCCACATTTTCGCTTCAGTCATATATATATATATATATATATATATATATATATATATATATATATATATATATATATATATATATATATATATATATCGGGTACGAAGATCGACACCATTAATTTATTCGGGTTCAGCGTACACTTTTCTCTTAGCTCACCCGCACATATATTATTCGAAGATGATTGGAAGGTTGTGCGTGTCCGGATCACCAACAGAAAGGGTGATAGTTCGTCCGTTTTAAATCATTTCAATTTATGTCGTAATTAATATCCTCTGCCTAATTGCCTGTTGGTTGCATTTGGTTGTGTCTAGCAAAGGAAACACGAGCCGCTCGAACAGTCCTTCTTCCGTTTGGATAAATAAATAAATAAACAGACAGACAGACAGACAGACAGACAGACAGACAGACAGATAGATAGATAGATAGATAGATAGATAGATAGATAGATAGATAGATAGATAGATAGATAGATAGATAGATAGATAGATAGATAGATGCTCCGTCGATCGCCTGCTCTTGACCGCATGCCGCTTCTCACGAGAGCTTTTCGTTTTCCATAGCCGCTTTCAATCCATGTCTGAGCGTGTGCGTTCACGCAGCGTGGCGGTCTCTTTCCCGTGTGCCGGCTCGCGTCCCAGCATCGCGGATATCGATCCGAGAACGTAGAGAGAGAGAGACAGAGCGAGAGAGACCGTATCAAGCGGCAGTTGGAAACTTGCCACGGAAACGAGCCCCGAGCGCACGTCTCAGCCAGCCACTCGAGCGCTTCGCAAGCTGGAGTGCAATCCACACCCTCTCGAAGAGCGCGCGCGTGCTACACAAAGCGCCCCCTGTTTGCCTCCGCTTGTAAGAGCGGGCCTGTTATGGCTACACGATGTAAACTGTGCTCCCGTTCTCAATTTTAGGCTCCGCGCGAAATCGCGATCAAAGTGTGTTAACATGAAATCATACCAAGAAAGACAATCACCTATCCGAAGCTAAGGCATCTTCGAAATAGAGTAAAAAGGCCATTCTGTTGCGGCGGCTTTTGGAATTACATATTACAATACAGTAAACGCTCGTTAATTCGGATTTCCGGGGACCGACAAAACTGTTTGAATTAACCGAATGCCGAATTATCGAAGGCATCAAGAAAGGAATACATAAATGTCTATATATTACATAAATACACTTTCATTTTCTTGAGTAATACGTAAATTCCGCACTTATTTTGCAAAAGAACAGTGTAGGCCGCAATTTTCATCATTTACGACTTCACAATATGAGCGCAGCTCAAGGCCGATCCGAAACGTGATCTGAACCCGTGCCTTCTTACGTAACAACAATGTGAATGTGGATGGTGACCACGCCTTTCAGAAACGTTTCGGCTGTCCGCGAACGTCGTTTTCGTTCCTTTGCGTCGCACATTTGCGGCTTTCCGCGCTCAGCCTGCTCCGAGGATCGTCCGCGTTAACCGGGTTGCGGCCAAATACGACCAAATTAACGAAAGTTTTATGCCATTAGAGAATACATATGCTGGCCGGGATCGGAGAACACGTCCGAATTATCCGATTTTCCGAATTAACGTGCTTTTATTGCATTACATATTGCTTCATACTAATTACAGCAAAGAACATGGGCGTTCACTGGACTTTCAAGTTTGGAATGATTTACCTTCAGCTATTGAATTTTGTGCTTCCCTTGCTCAAGTCTTTAAAAATTACCTTAGGCATCACTACTTGAATTAACTGTACTTTTACCCAGGATGTTTTACCATCCACTTTTTTTTCTAACTTGTAACATGGCTTTCTTTTTTTGTTGTGCTTTTTCATGTTTAACTGAATTGAACTGAAATCTTTATTAATGTATCTAATACGTTTGATTTTACCGATAGTTGCGTTCACTTAGTGTGTTAGTTACTACCATTAATGTTAGTGTAATTTATCAAAGGGTCCCCCCTACAGTTCTTTTACTTTGGGACCCCCGCCTATATGTCTGTGATGCTGCAACTACTTTGTTGAAAGGAATAAATCTGCATTTGAATCTGAAAATGATGCCGTCATTGGATGAGCTTCGTGCCGTCGCTGTCGGAGACGCCGTGCTGTCTCAGTGCCAACAGGGCGCGCGGAAGCACCGTGGAGGTCCAGTGATTCGCTGAGAGCAGCCTGGTGAGAGTGCGAGGACGGGCCGAAAAAGTTGGTGGTTTCCGGGTGCAGAGTTTTCACGGAGTGAAACGAGAAAATGTAGGGCTAAGTAATGAAGATACTTTTGTGTCCACCGCTTTCAATTCGTGTGATATCGCTGCGATTCTGACACGAACACTTGCGTAAGAGCCAACCTTACACTTATGGCCAGCTGCGCAGCGACATCGCGTGGTGACTTCGAGCAGTTGAGCATACCAGTCGTTAAATTAAAAGCTTTAATGTCACGTTTCAATCTGAGAGGTCTCTACGTGCTGTCATCTCTCGCGTCTCGCGTTTGATGTCAGGTTATTTGCTGAAAGGTGAATTAGTTTAGCTGGCATTGAGTTAATCGTGCTATAGTGAGTAGATGATTGTATATCTGCGGCTCAACAAACTCAGCACGAGCAAGAAGTGGCTTGACGTCAATTTAAAACGATCACACGGATTAGTAAACAATTCGCCGACCATTACGATACTGCCTAATGCGAATTCTGAGCGTAGCTTCATGTTGAAGCAAGCACAACTGTCGTTGACGTTCTGGCTTTCCGCAACGTATCCACTACGCCATAAATAATAATTTTTTGCTGGACCTGTAGTTTTCGACGCGCGGTTCACTTGAAACGGGTGAAGGCTTGGCGTGGAGGTGCACGCTTACCGTCGCACGCGCTAGGATGTGGCTCTGTAGCCCGTCGTTTGAATAAACTCCACTAATCACAGAGCCGGGGACAGGTCAAGTTGAAATATGAAATTGGGAAAGATGGTTCGATTAACACCATTTTTTTTTCATTTCTACATCATTGCTCCTTCAGTGCATCTGTTGAATAGAAATGCACGCTTTCTTGTCAGTTTAAGATATTTCAGCGTTTTTGTTTTTTATGTTGTTCGTGTCAGTGAGGTGTTATACGACGGTAGAATGTTCGCGTAGCTGCGAACAGAATGTTCGCCGCTACGCGGCCATAGGATCGTGCTGATTTTCTTTAGGTACACCATAGAGCTCTTTATGAGTTGAAATGTTCAATTCAGATAATCGTGTTAGATCAGTAGCAAAATCTCGAGAAACCTGTACTCTAGCATTAAAGGTAGAAAAAAAGCTGGCCGTTTACTTTAAGTACACAGCGCCCTTACAGCGTTCTTCATAATCATGTCGGGGGTTTGGGACATTAAACCCCAACAATTATTATATATACAGTGCTCTTACACTATGTTTGGAACTCGGTGTTTGCGCAATTGATTGTTTGAGCACCGATTTTGAAACAGTTTTATTATGACTTCATGGCTTAAGAGCTTCGCGAGTTATTCTGCATGTATAGCTTCTCAATGATAGATAGATAGATAGATTGATTGATTGATTGATTGATTGATTGATTGATTGATTGATTGATTGATTGATTGATTGATTGATTGATTGATTGATTGATTGATTGATTGATTCATTCATTCATTCATTCATTCATTCGTTACTGAGAGTGCCCGTAAACAGTTTCCTTAGGAATGGTACAGTTTAGCAACTCATAAAAAATTTTAAAAAATCCACGCATCTCCACGAAGTGAATCATGACGAGTGGGCGAAGCTCTGGGTATCGTATCGGTGAGTAACCGTACGTTACCCGAGCGTTCCCCATATAACGTAAACTGAATGCCATAAAGTGTATATAGAAATGTAAATTTATTTCGCCTTCCAGTCGTCTTATGCGATTCAAGGAGGATTTAGAAAATTGCTGCAGTGGAGGATACGCCTCGAAATTAAATCCAAGAATCCGCCATCTTACCGGTGGCTAGATACCATTTTAATATGGACAGTTTGTTGGGACATATAGGTTTCGACGTGTGTCTTTGTGTTTCCTTGAGAAGCCTCAACATCTAGGCACATTTCAGTAGAGATCGACTCATCAATACTCTTCTCGATAGGTTATTTTCGCCGCGAACAGCGATCTCTTACCTTATAATTAACCTATGTCTACGTTGAAGTTTATTGTAAAACCTTTTTTTTGTGTCTCACATTTGATTTAACTATAGCAACGGTTCTATACCGTGACGACAAAGGAAGACAAGGCTACGTCCTAAGGAGCCTCGCCCCTAAAAAGAAAAAAAAATGGAAAACGATACCGGCAACTCGAATAAACAGTGGTACAGGAAAGCGAAAAAGAAAAAAATAAGATGAAATTAATCAAGCATACAAATCAAGCATACAAAGGCCTTGTCTGAAGCATGCGCAGTACACGTCCATAGTCATAAACTACACGATCGAGAGTCCAAAACACTCAGGCCGTAACTTCCTGTTTCTGTATCGGGACGCTCGGTGCCCGGGAATTCGATAAACTGCTTTGTAAAAAAAAAAAAAAATCATAGCTTTATCGCTGTGACGTCGTTGTCGGAATCCACGCTGTGGATGATTTATTTTGTTGTGGTTGGTGATGATGGTGATGACGACGACGACGATGATACTGGTTCATTGATTCATACAGCGATTCACCTAAGTGGGCGGAGACTGGAGGGCGAGGCAGCAGGAGGGAGGCGGTCTACTTTCAATTTTGTTGCCTAACTGTTTCCGTCTTAATTTTTAGTGGGCCAGGGGTGAGTAGTGGGATTCACCCTATTGCTGTGACACATACTCGTTTATGATGATGATAGTTTTCTGCGATCGACTCAGAAGGAACGATTTGTTAAACAGATTCTATATGCGGCACACCCTCGCTTCTTTTTCAATTCTGCATCCACTGCGAAGCTTCTCTTTACAGCGAAAGCTGTTATGAGATCAGAACAAGGGAGCCGTTTTTTGCGCCGTGGTTGTCCGCCGCCGCCGCCGCCGGTGTCCGTAACCAATATCGCGCGAAATAAGAAAAAAAAAAAAACGCCAGGCCTGCGCAGAACGCGCAGCACAGCCACAGCGAAAGCTGGGAGAGCGGCCTTTATCCTTTTTTAAACACTCTTGGGGCAACTACTACAAGCCCACTTGCATGGTACCCACTACGCCAAAAATCATCATAATTTTTGTGTAGTGGGGAAGCGTCTACTATTCCATTATTCGTCATTCTTCGGAAAAAGCGCCGTGCCCGCTACACTCTTGTAAAGAATTATGTGCACCTTGTGGATGCTGTGGCTGACGACGATGAAGAATTATGCCTCAGGCTTTTGTAATGGGTTGGAGCATTGAACAACCCACTCGTTACGCAATTCGCATTGTGTGACGCCTGGTTCTTACTTTACTGCTCTAAAACGCTTTACAACACACGTTAACGCGATTCCTTACCCGATATGAAGCCTACGTAGGGTCAGTTTGCACCCCAGTTTGAAGCAGCGAAGTAGCTCAGTGGTAGAGTGCTGGGCTGCCACGCAGAGGACCCGGGTTCGATTCCCATTCTGTCATAGGTGTTTTTTTTTTATTTATTTAGTTTTTTTCTTATTTCGTGCGATATTGGTTACGGACACCGGCGGCGGACAACTACGGCGCAGAAACGACCCGCTGTTGTGATCTCATAACAGCTTTCGCTGTGACTGTGCTGCGCGTTCCGCGCAGGCCTGGCGTATTTTTCTTTTTTTTTTTTTTGGGGGGGGGGGGATTCTACCAATGCAGGGGGAAGGGGGGAGGGTTTCGGTGAAATTTGGCTCTCCCCTATGAAGAACTCTGCGCACGCCTGTGATTATACAATTCGTACAATGAACGCCAAATGACCACTTAGGTATTTGAGCACCCCAAAAGAATTCCAACGCTCTCACCCACCAATTGCCCGATTCTTAGCGCGCTTTACATCACCGGTGTGTGCCGACACGTTTGAGGAAAGGACTGTCAAGTACGCCTGCTCAGTGCTGCCGGAACTGTTTTCACGAGTACGACGATTGGGAATTGCGCGCTAACATACCGCCATCCTTTTCAGGACAATTTTATATGCGCCACACGTAATGGAGTCCTCTTCGGCTACAGTATGTTGTTAGCTCTGGCCTCGAAACACATTCGCAGGATTCAACGATCTCAGAACCACGCCTTTCTCTCTCTCTCTCCTTTACATCCCCATCCATTTGTTCAGACGCAGGACATCAAAGCAGTTAGCTAGCTAATCTCAGCTAATCTTCCCTCGTTTCCTTCATTCCTGCTTCCCCACTCGCTCAGATACCGTGTGGAGCGCAAAACCTTGCAGAAGCTATCCGGCAATGTCCATGTGCGTTGGCCCTAGTAGTATGGTATGGTATGGAAAAACTTTATTTATGTCCGTCGGGGCGTGAACTAGCACGTAGCGGGCCGCTCCCACGTCGGGACAGATAGGCCTTGCCTCTCCGCCACGTCGTGGGCCCGTTGGACTGCCCATAGCTGTTTTTTTAAATGCGAAGCATTTCTTAGCGAACTTCGGCGACTTTGAGCGTATCTATCTATCTATCTATCTATCTATCTATCTATCTATCTATCTATCTATCTATCTATCTATCTATCTATCTATCTATCTATCTATCTATCTATCTATCTATCTATCTATCTATCTATCTATCTATCTATCTAGCCGCCTACGACTTTGTGCTCTCCTGGCCGTATCGTTAATGGGATTTGTACCAAATTTGGTATGGCATAACATGACTGTATGTCGAACATAAATGGCTAGTCATATCATGAAAATCATGACTAACTTGTCATGAAAAGTATGATTTACATGCCACGCTCATGGCGCGTTCGCGGCCGTTTCGTTAGCTTGATATACACCAAATTTGGGACTGAGTGACGTGATTGTATGACGAACATAAATGACGAGTGTTAATATGGAAATCATGACTTGTCATGTGCGACATGACTTGCATGCCACGCTCATGGCGCGCACGCGGGCGTTTCGTTAGCTTGAGATACACCAAATTTGGTATTGAGTTACATGACTGTGTGACGAACATAAATGACAAGTGGCAATATGAAAATCATGACATATCATGAGCGACATGACTTGCATGCCACGCTCATGGCGCGCTCGCGGCCGTTTCGTTAGCTTGAGATACACCAAATTTGGTATTGAGTTACATGACTGTGTGACGAACATAAATGACAAGTGGCAATATGAAAATCATGACATATCATGAGCGACATGACTTGCATGCCACGCTCATGGCGTGCTCGCGGCCGTTTCGTTAGCTTGAGATACACCAAATTTGGTATTGAGCGACATGACTGTATGACGAACATAAATGACTAGTGGTAATATGGAAATCATGACTTGTCATGTGCGACATGACTTGCATGCAACGCTCATGGCGCGCTCGCGGCTGTTTCGTTAGCTTGATATACACCAAATTTGGTGTTGAGTGACATGACCGTATGACAAACAGAAATGAGAAGTGGTAATATGGAAATCATGACTTGTCATGTGCGACATGACTTGCATGCCACGCTCATGGCGCGCTCGCGGCCGTTTCGTTAGCTTGATATACGCCAAATTTGGTATTCAGTGACGTGACTGTATGACGAACATAAATGACAGGTGGTAATATGGAAATCATGACATGTCATGGGCGATATGACTTGCATGCCACCCTCATGGCGTGCTCGCGGCCGTTTCGTTAGCTTGAGATACACCAAATTTGGTATTGAGTGACATGACTGTATGAGGAACATAAATGACAAGTGGCAATATGGAAATCATGACATGTCATGAGCGACATGACTTGCATTCCACGCTCATGGCGCGCTCGCGGCCGTTTCGTTAGCTTGATATACACCAAATTTGGGATTGAGTGGGACGTGCCTGTATGACGAACATAAATGACAAGTCGTAATATGGAGATCATGACTTGTCATGTGCGACATGACTTGCATGCCACGCTCATGGCGCGCTCGCGGCTGTTTCGTTAGCTTGATATACACCAAATTTGGTATTGAGTGACACGACTGTATGACAAACACAAATGAGAAGTGGTAACATGGAAATCATGACTTGTCATGTGCGACATGACTTGCATGCCACGCTCATGGCGTGCTGGCGGCTGTTTCGTTAGCTTGAGATACACCAAATATGACTGTATCACGAACATAAATGACAGGTCCTAACACATGTAAAACATGACATGCAAATTATGTAAAGCATGATTTACTCCTTCCTGGCGGCTTCGCATTACATCGATTCCCACAGTGCGTGGGATCTGCCGGCTTTTTTCAAATCCGGACTGCGCAGCGCAGCATCCCACTTGGACGATGTAACGTCTTCGTGAACTCGTAACGCAGGGCACCGCCAGAGCATGTGTTCTAAGCTGGCAAAGTCTGAGCAAAGCACGCAAGTGTCTGGCGTCTGAATTTCTGGGTAGATCTTGTGCAAGAGTGCGGGACTGGGATATGCTCCGACCTGCAAGAGTAGTAAGGTGTGCAATATACTACTAAGGCGAAATATACTAAAGCCTTCGATGCTGTTGCACATAAAAGAGAATGAAGGGGCGTGGGGGCACGAGCAACAGCCCGGGCGCTGGCTCGTCCAGTTGTTCCGATGCCTTCGGTATAGCCCGACGACCGGGTCCGGGTCTCTTCTTCGCGTTTCTCTACAAACGCCTCGCCAAACACGGAAATTGACAGTGGGCGTCGGCAACGTCAACACGAGCGATGCAAGAAGTCATCATCACGTGATGAAGTCATCACGAAGTCATCGTGACGTCACATGATGACCTTATCGCATAGCTTCGTGGATTTGCAATGCCCATTCCCAGGATTTGGAGACATTCGTACGTGGCGCCATCTCTCGGCGGCAGCAACCGCGTCCTGCCATAACTGAATGGGAAATAGGCGAAAAAAATCATATCTTTTGAAATAAGCTAGTTATCAAAAACGACTCCGGGATCTATACAGGAGAGACCTACTGGAACACTGTTGCGAAATTTCAGTATCGCACTACAAAGCATGTGGCTTCCCTAGACAATTGAACACCCCCATGGGAAATACAGGGGACGCATTGTTAAATATTAAACACTCTGGGAAGCCACGCGGTTTGTAGTGCGACACTGTAATTTTGACAGAATGTTTAATTAGGTCTCTGCTTTGTAGAACCGGGAGTCGTTTTTGATAACTAGCTTTTTTCATGAATATGATTTTTTTCGTCTACTTCCCATTCAGTTACGGCAGGCCGCCGCTGTCACCGACAAGAGGGCGCTACGTGCAAATGTCCCCAAATCCCTGGTCATGATCGGGCCACCGATCACGGAGGCAGTGCAAAACCAGGTGAGGTGCGGAAGGATTGTGATATTCGTCTAGTCGAAGGTATTCGAAACTTCGAATACTAGCTATTCGAAAGTCGAATCAAATTATTCGATTAAGTATTATTCGATTCGAATTCGAAACTCGAATATTCGCACACCCCTGGCAGAAAGCTTTCGGAGGGGGGCGTGGGAGGATCAATTCATCGACTGAATAAAAATGAGGTGATGAGCTTCGCCTTCGAGTTCGTCTTAGGCGAATACATAAGGGGAGCCTGCGACATTTTTTTTAGACGTGTCCATGTATCAGTCACTTAAACAGCGTTCGCTCACACTGGAGCTTAAGAGCCTTTCACGTGAGCTTTTCACGTGAGCTAACTCACGTAGAGAACGGGACGAAACGTAGCAGAACGGACGGACGGGCATACGAGGCCGGGACGAGTTTGGAGCCTTGGTGTCGCTGTGAAACGGAAGCGCAAATAATTGAAAAACACGTCAGACGCGTATATCGTGATGTTTCGTTTTATAATTTTTTTCCTTGTTCAGTATCGAACTGCACAAACCGAACTATAGATAGATATGCTGCTCGCTGGCTCAGCACCTACGAACAAATGTGGCGTGCTTGTGTGTTTTTTTCTTCCGCACGCGCCCATAAGACATCGTTGTTTAGTCGTGTAAACATCGAAAAGGACAAGCAGACAAAAGCTTTCAGGGCCAACAAGTGGTTTGTTCTCTCGGAAGCAAGCCGGAAAGAGCGGCGTGCCTTGTCCAGAAATATCTCGAAGCCAGGCTCCAGGAAAGCGCGAGAAAAGAAAAAGAAAAAAAGACACGGAAGTGCGGAAAGCTTGCCAGAGCCCTAAAAGGAGACCGAGTCGCTTCACAGCCAACCTAGCTAACGAGTGCAGCTTACAAGCCCTAGGCTACAAATTTCTTACATCTGTCTGCACGTAAAGTGCAGACATGATGCCATTCGGAAACTGGTCGGTCGATCTAGTGAGATTTGATGTGTACATGAAAGAACGTTTAGTTCAACCCCTGTAGGAAGCGTCAATGCAGCCGGGAATCGCTAGTTTACTTTGAAGAGGTTGTGCTCGGATATAGATCCAAACAAGGCAGGCCTGCATGTGGCATGAAATATTCAGCTTTAAGTTAAACATAGCATTCACAGCGATAGCCATAGACATGCGCACACAGGGGGAGGGGGGGCACCCCATAAGCATCTTGGGGGGGGGGGGGGCAAAGTCTGGCCCATATCTTTACTCAGGGGGACATGTCCATTCACTATTCAACGTGCATCCATTGCGGGGAGCTTGTCATTCTTTCGGATCCCGATCAAAAAGGGAGGGGGGAAGGGGGGAGGTGATTGTAGTAAAACTTGCCCCCCCTTCCCCCCCGCCTCCCCCCCGCATAATGGAGAGCCCTGCGCACGTCTACGGCGAGAGCAGATAAGATATCGTAGTTGGCTTTGCCTTTCGTCTTTCGTGCGTCCCGCTGGGGGATGACAACGACCGCTGCAATCACCGACGAAACAAAGCGACGATTCATGATAAAGAAGACGTTGGCGTGCTCACACGGACATAAGGGGAGAGACCAGAACAACACAAACGCCGGTGTTTATGTTGCTCTGCTCTGTCTTCCCGTGTCCATGTGTACGTGCCTACCTTCACGACTCCGTAGCAACTATAGCTGAACTTTCTGCAATTATAAAAAACGACGATTCTGGTCCTCGTCACGGAACCTCGCCACGCCCTGTATCGTCAACTGCCGGAGCGTGAAGAGAAATAAACTTCTTTGAAAGGTTCCGCTGGAATTTGTAATACAATAATACCTGGGGTTTTACGTGCCAAAACCACGATATGATTACGAAGCACGCCGTGTTAAAGGGATTCGGAAATTCCGACCATTTGGTGTTCTTTAACGAGCACTGACATCGCACAGCATACGCGGGCCTATCGAAATGCGACCGCCGCGTCATGAGCACGCGACCTTCGGGTCAGCAGCCGATCACCGTAACCACTGTACCACCTGAGGCGGACTATACTGGTATTTGTATCCATGCCAAATTAGGCAATATGTATTTGACGCCGAAACTCGCTAACGTTCGGCAATACTGACATACTATTGATGCAATGTGTTGTACAGTGTACGGATCTTGAGATTGCTGGCGCCTGTACGTAACGGTCGGCATCAAAACTTTAGAGGCCACTAGGTCTGTATCGAATTTCCCAAGCAATTTTGTAGCTGTATTCGGTCGAACTGCGCAGTACATGTTGCTAGCGAATTTTCGAACACGCAGGAAATCTAATGTTGAATCTCCCACAACAATAATCGTCATCTATCTTACGTTCCTTCCCTTGCATTATCGCCGCGCGCCCGGCGTTTCAGGTCACGAACGACATGCGGGTTATCAGCGTGACACGGAAATCTTGCGAGGGGGTGCGGAGAGGGCGCCAGGGGGAAGGGGGGCGAAGCGTTTTACTGGTCGTCCATGGCTGCCCGCGACTGTAAACATCCGGCCTGACGGGATGAAATGCGGGCGGACAGAATACGTCACGCGAACTTCCGGCGAAATCCGATTTCGGCGGAGCAAGAATTCTTGCTCCACGGAGCAATCCGTAATCTGCGGTTGCTCTCAATCTGCCATTGGAACGCACACTACGCCCAATCTGCCATTGGAATGACTGCTTCACTCAGAGCACAAAAAGTTGATCTGGATTTGCCATTGGAATTCAACATAAATTCGAGGCTATATACTTGCCGAAGCAACGGGAATATTCAGTCTAAGAAACGTCGCTAGCTTCGGAGCCGGCCGGACAGTCACCCCCTGATGAAGAGACCGAACGGGATCTCGAAACGTTGGGCCAGTTTTTAATTTCAGTATTAAAAACTTAATATTGTGGCTGGAGAGTTTGTTTTTTTCGTATAATTTTTACCCAGCCACACAGATCTCTGTCAAAAATGTTTACATTTAAAGCTTTTTCTTGTGTTTCGTGGTCTGTACACGTCGGACGCTGCCTGTACACATGCTTCGGAGGGCCAGAGATGACATTTACTTGGGACCGCCTGCCAGCCATTTCCTATGGCAGGCTGCGTCCGCAATGCTGCTGTGGACGCTCAACTAAATCTGTCGAAAGAAGCAATGCTGCACCGCACAATCATTACGTCGCATGTCCCGCACGTAAGTTCGTGTACTCGTGATGACGGCTTGCTTGCGTGCGATTTCCCGTTGACACGCTCGTGCAAATAGCGTCGAGGCTCAGTGGGGACACTGCAATGACGGTATGAAACCGCAGTGCTCGAACACGGCTCGTACAAACATTGCATTCATGCTTGAAAATGATGATGATGATGATGATGATGAAACTGATGGGCAGCAAACGCGGTGCAGTTGCATGTTTAGGGATTAACTTATGGTGCTGAAGTAAAGTGAAGTGTGGGATCGTGCTAGTTGGTAATTTTATTACTAAACTGCTCAGTGCAAAAAAGTAGACACTGCACACAAAAAAATTCACAAGGACCCGCGCAGCGGTACTTATGGTGCCACATTTGGCGAAAGCAATGTTTAAATCATGCATGGAGTCTGTTCTAACAAGATCGTCAGAAAGACAACACGACATATGCACACGCATTTACTACCACACGACTCTCGGTGACCATTTTACACATGTCTGCACTGAGCAATCGGTCCTTAACAATGCCAAATCTGACGTATAGTGGTTACGAGCTGTCTTCTCTGGGCAAACGAAACTAGTTACGCATATTAGGTATATAGTCGAACAGTACGGCGGTCGCAGTGCAGTTCATTTGTATCCGAATGAACAGCTGCTCTATTTTTTCTTTCGTCCAGTTTTATGCGTGAATCTAACTAGAACTGCATATGTTTAGCAAATGAAAACAAACGACTTCATTGGAGTTTCGTGAACTGCTCGGCGACAGTTTTTCTGCGTGTGGGTGTGTGCATGTTTGCATGTGTGTACGTGCTCAGTTGCACGTATTTGTGTACTGTTCTGTGTATGTGGGAGGGGCTAAGCATAATTAATCTCGCGGCATACGCCTACTACGGTTCTTCCATTGTAGAAAAAAAAAACGGTGTACCTATATCAATACGCAGTTATCAATACACGGCTACTACCGGTAGATAAACGCGTACTATTATGTCGCATGTTTCTCTTATTATGGTATAGCTAAACGACTGTTATTGTCTACAAGTTTTGTTCCGTACGATTATGCTCGAACTGTAGGTATGACATAAAATTTGAGCCTTCAACTGCCATCGCTCGCACCTCGCCGTAAGTTCTGGCGTTTGGCGATTTCTTTTTTTCACTTCGTATTTCTTCGTCATTCACTACAAGCTGATCCCATCTTTCCTCCACAGTTTCAGTATCTTTGCGCATTGATCACCGACATAATGGTTGCCGTTCCTTTTTATGAGGCTTCTACTTTCGATTACCAATGTTACTCCCAGGTCTTTCTGGGGAGTGAAATTACCCTTCTGCATTGATGGCAAATATGACAGACCATCAACGCTTCAAAATAGTCTTTTCACTATTGATAACAAAATATATCTTTTTTCTTTACTTTATGTGTCTTTGTTGCTTTTTATTTTTTCTTACATTTTCCTCAATCATCTTCTAAATTTACGTTGCTTTAGCGTTTGATTTCTTTTTTTCTGTGTTGGTGTAATTACCTTTGTGCAGGCTGCGCCCTACAACTTGTTGTATTGGTGTATCTCTTCGTACAAATGTTGTTTGCTTTGTTGTTTCCATTACTCTCTGCAATGCTTCGGCCCTGAGGGTATACAATAAAACGAAATAGCGCGAAACACGGATGACCACAGCCCCGTCTGGCAGCCCTGCGATAACAGCGTGAGATGGGGGACAGAGATAAGCGTTACAATGAGCAGCATCTATGCCGATCGATTCACAGCGCGCGCTTATTTACGCTGGTCAATGCGAACGTGTTTGCTCCGTGCTGCCTAATAACGTAGCCTACTATTAGTGTTGCATCCAGAATTAGTGTCCGCTCCTTATCAGCGCGATTGCCGCTACGCTGTGGTATAAACATGCCTCTTTCGCCACCAAACGGTAACGATCTTGAAATTACCTGGCCCCGCCGTTTCCGCTAAAGCCCGCGGCATTGCCGATAACACGATACCTTGTTTACACAAAGCGTTCAGACGGAACCGATGTTGCACCGTATGCAGCAATGATCTTAACGTTGATAGCGGGACACAGCGAACCATCAACTCGTTACGATTTGTAGTGGACTGCAAACAGCTTTAGGGAGTTGCCCGCCGTGCCAGGATGGTGGCTGTGCTGCTAAGTGCCGCTTCGACTCCCGGCGCATGCGCGAACAAGCCGCGCCGTGGATAGCATGCGCCGTGAATAGCGGGACCAGAGCGGCGACCAGTAGCGTAGCCAGAAATTTTTTCGGGGGGGGGGGGGGGTTCAAGCATACTTTATGTACGTTCGTGCGTGCGTTTGTATGTGTGCGTGCATATATACGCAAGCAAAACTGAAAAATTTCGGGGGGGGGGGGGGGTTTGAACCCCCCAACCCCCCCCCCCCCCCCCCCCTTGGCTACGCCACTGGCGGCGACGCCAGCACCGACGGCACGAATGCGCCTCGAACGTCCGCATACTCGCAGTCACAATAAAAAGAAGTTGGCAAACCCAACAACAGGTACAATACGAAAACTGAACGTCTGGGACGCCTCCCAGAATCCCTTCTCTCGCGTGCAATTAGCAAAACAAGGGCCTCGATCGTCTGCATTCTATCACGATACGATAGCAATTATATGGATACTCAAGGGGCATTTTTGCCGTTGCCGTCGCCGTGATGTTCCATATAACGTCCAAGTCGATAACATCGCCCCGAGCGTCGTATGTTCTATGTGCGAGTGAAAGCGTACGAGCGATGTCAGCGATCGTCGCTCAAGCGACGAGAAAACGCGCCGTCCATTTCAGTCACGGGAAAAGGCCAATGGGAGATCTGGGCAGCGTGGCTCCGGCAGTAAATGCGTACTTTCACCAGCAGAGAATGGTAGCCCGCGGTTGCCCGCCGTATCTTTACGATGAACAGTAGACGGCTCATACCTTTGTACGTGTTGTGTTCGTATCATGATTCGTAAAGTTTGCGTTGCAGCCATAGACTGTGCACGAAGGTCGCTTCCCTTACACCAGTGTTTTGTTGAGATAAAAACAGGTCGCATGCTAAAGGAATGAGCTGCTAGCCTCACTTCGTATAACGTTCCAATTTGTTGCCGTCGCATTCATTGCTTCGCCGTTGCGGCGAAAATGTTTTTGTTTTTTTTTTTGTTAAGGCAAGGACCTCCAATAAAACGTGAGAATAGACCATCGGCTTTGTTGGCGTACACACGAGTGATGTAGAAAAATCATCATCACGTAATGACATCATCATGACGTCACAAATGCCGCCAATCTTTGACGTTGTGATGATGTAAAATAACGTGTCGTCACGTGATGGTGTCATTAACATGAGATGGTCGCTTGGTCAAAGGTGCGCAGCTTCTGGATGCAGTGCGAAACCACGTTAGGTGCACAAAGCTTTCCGAGGGTGTCCCGGTTGGATCAATACATCGAACTGAGAACAAAATGACGGCGACGGCAACGGCGACGGCAAAAACCCTGTCGAGACTGTCCATATAATTGCTATCGCAATAAAAAGAAAAAGAGCCTTTGAGTCGGTCTTAGGCGAATACATGACGGGACCCTGTGAGTCCCCCCCCCTTTTTTTTTCAGAGGAGGCCATCATCTGTATAAATATAAGCTGTCATAATATATTCAGTAAAAAGAGACTCCAGCATCGCGGCCTAATAATTCTGTTTTGCAATATTTAATCATACGTTACAGCAGTTTAGAATACAGAAGGAGATAAAACATTCAAAAGCCACGTCGGGACGACCTCCACTAACGAAACACCACGCAAGGAGCCGTGGCAAACGAGCCAATAGAACCAGCGAGAATGCTTTCATTTCAAAGGACGAACGGAAGTGGCCACGCGGCCGTGTTTTCGAGATAATATCGCTGGAGCCGTTAACACGTGCGCAACGTTTGCTTGCTTTGAGTCACATCCCCACGAGCGAGCGGGTTCCGGATGAAATACGAACAGCGTGACCTCGTACAGCGTTTATTGCCATCCGGGCCATGTGGTTCCGTCGTCGCAGGCGCGCGGCTTCTCTGTTATATCATACGCCGCAAGCACGTGGTTTTTTTTACTACGGCGGCGTGTCTTCGCCCGAGAAACCTTCGCGCACAACAAAAAAATATGGTCCCGTTGGTGATAGCGGTGTGGACTCGGTGTTGATGGGTTGTAATGGCCGTTACGTAAGAGACGGGTTTAGTATTAGAGAGTATTAGTGCCGGGTACCCCCAGCCTCCCTGCGTACGCACGCTCTTGCGTTCCTTTGTACTCCAAGCTGCACCCACCGAATACAAAGGAACGCAAGAGCCTGCGTACGCGGGCTGGGGGTCCCCGGCACTAATACTCTCTATTATTATACAACGCATGCGTGCCCGGTGGGTTTGTCTTCCTCAAAACTTCCACATCAACGTTTTGTGAAACGCACACAAGCTCTCGCACAAACCTACACACGCACGCACGCACGCAGGCACCCAAACACACACACACACACACACACACACACACACACACACACACACACACACACACACACACACACACACACACACACACACACACACACACACACACACACACACACACACACACACACACACACACACACACACACACACACACACACACACACACACACACACACACACACACACACACACACACACACACACACACACACACACACACACACACACACACACACACACACACACACACACACACACACACACACACACACACACACACACACACACACACACACACACACACACACACACACACACACACACACACACACACACACACACACACACACACACACACACACACACACACACACACACACACACACACACACACACACACACACACACACACACACACACACACACACACACACACACACACACACACACACACACACACACACACACACACACACACACACACGCGTAGTCCAGAGTGTATCCGCAATAGCAGGCATTTACAGATCATAGTTTAGAGCTCTTGCCCCTTGCCCCACATAGACCCGCGTATTCTTAGGTATACAAACAGGGAAGAGAGATAAAATGAAACGTTTGTTTACGGAACGACGATAAGAACGTACGCGCAAGTACACCACGTTGCGGCTTCTCCAAAGGCGTGGTGCGCCTGTGCTACATGACCCTCTATGTATAGGTGCGCTTGCAATAACAGCTGATCTATTTGCGTCAGGCAAAGAATTCGAAAGCGAGTCGTCGAGCAGCGAGTGGCGGTTCGCCATCCAACGTGTGCAGTCGAAGGGTTCTCGGCGTACGTGTCCGATATGCGCAAAACACGCGTACGAGCGTTTACGATCAGCCCGACAGCACTCACGATTCGGTGCACTGTCACTGAAGCTCATGGCAGAGGGAGAGGAAGGCTAATGAATGAAGACGAAGACAGTCATGCGTGCAGAAAAGTAAGATCTCGACACGATTGCCACTCTGTGAATGCGGGTGACCAGCGAATCTTACGGGCGCACTCGCGTCTCTGCTCTCGTCACCGTTCATTACAAGCGCGTTTCTCCACGGGCATTCTGACAATGGGCGGCCGCCCTCTAAGACCTATCCCATGTTTGTAAACAGGGGTACGCGCCGTCGACACACTGAGGCGCTTGTAGCGACGTTGGCGACGTCGCGGCACGTAGGCTCCGCCCAGCCCAAAGCTCGCCACCGCCCTCTATGATCACGTGACGACTGGCACAGCAGCTGAAAAGCTGCCTCCGAGCACAGCGCGTCGGGGGGAGCCTCCCGCGCACGATAGATAGATAGATAGATAGATAGATAGATAGATAGATAGATAGATAGATAGATAGATAGATAGATAGATAGATAGATAGATAGATAGATAGAGATCTATCTATCTATCTATATATCTGTCTGTCTGTCTGTCTGTCTGTCTGTCTGTCTGTCTGTCTGTATGTCTGTTGCCAAGTGTTTGTTGATGTTGGCTATCGCTGTTGTAACAGTGTAGTGAAATAATACATGTACACCACTATTCTTGTCCTTTACTTCAATAAACACTTCGAACACATCACTTCTCATGAGAGAAATTCGCCGTCAATTCATAGCTTCCCTTCCTTCGCACCTCCGAACGTACCAAGCGCTCGTAGGCGCAAAACGCTAGCAGCAGAACAACAAGCAGCCCAAGGAAGAGAGAATTTGACCCCGTCCTATTTTGGACCGGCTTTTAATCGATTAAGAAATTAGCAGCCAGACCTGCTGCGACAAATTAATCGCCTAATCCGATGCCGCATCGATCAATATCACGGCCACGTATACTTTCGTCCGAAGCGACCAGCCGTATCTTTTTCGGCAACCGACGGTTAGTCTTGCGGTCCTTCAAATACTTTGGAGACCGTCTCTGTGTGTATTTTTATTACTATTTATTGGAATAATAAGGTTAGTTTGCTTCGCCTACTTAATCACACGTCGCGTTTGCTTGTTGTCCTCTTTGTGCTCTAGCTCTTCTCTTTGTGCCTGTGCATAGCTCAGGGGCGCCGCAGTGGCGGGGGGGGAGTGTGGGAGGGGAGTGGGCGGGAAGATTCACCGCAGCGCCCTTCCCCTCCCCCTCTTCCTGCAGTTCTCGTGTACGATCAGTACGCAGTGCAAAAGTGCAAAAAATGGGGGGGGGGGGTGGGGGGGGGGAGGTGGCTCCCTCCGTTGCACCCTCTTCTCCACCCCCCTCCCCCCCCCCCCCCCAAAAAAAAAAAAAGAAAAGAAAAAAAAACGCATTTGGGCTGGTTGGTTCATGTTTACAGAAGTGAAAAAACAGCGCTAAAATGACGGGACATGAAAGAACACAGGACAGGGCGCTGACTAGCAACCAAATATGTTTATTTCGTCAGTCAGCATACATATATACCACACCACTATCACGATGACACAAACAAAAGATTTTTGAGCCTGCGCAGAGGCAATCAAATGATCACTTTGACAGATATTCTACCTCCTTCGGAAGGAGGGAAATGGAAGGGAGGCTAACACATGCCTCGCCACTATTATGCACATGCCTCGCCACTATTATTCTTTTTGCAAGTTGAACGCCTGAAGCTTGCAGGTTTTCCTAGTATTGCTGAAAGCCTAGTATTGCTGAAACCTAGTATTGCTGAAAGCCTAGTAGCAGACTGTAAGGACAAGCGCTCGGCCGCTGTGCAGTCCGACACAGACCGGCAGAAAAGGGTAGCAGTTATCCCCTATGTGCACAAGGTAGCGCACAATCTAAAAAAAGTTGTCGCCAGGGCAGGTGTTAAGCTGCTATTTTCTGCCCAAAACAAGCTCGGTAGCCTGTGCCAGCAAGTCAATCGTGAGGCACAGAACAAAAAAGGATGTACTAAGAAGCACAGGCAGAAGTTTGTGGAATGTCGTCAGGGCGTCGTCTACAAGATTCCTCTTTCCTGCGGACGGTGTTATGTAGGGCAAACGGGCCGTTGTGCTAATTGACCGCATGCGCGAGCATTCAAACAAGGTTAAAAAACGCGCCATAGATAGTCAGCTTTCTCTTCACTGTAACAACTGCGGTTGCCACCCATCTTTTAAAGATACCCTATTCTTGTCAAGTTACCATGATGAACGTGCACGTCTCATTTCAGAAGCTTTTCATATTCATAATAGTGGCGAGGCATGTGTTAGCCTCCCTTCCATTTCCCTCCTTCCGAAGGAGGTAGAATATCTGTCAAAGTGATCATTTGATTGCCTCTGCGCAGGCTCAAAAATCTTTTGTTTGTGTCATCGTGATAGTGGTGTGGTATATATGTATGCTGACTGACGAAATAAACATATTTGGTTGCTAGTCAGCGCCCTGTCCTGTGTCCTTTCATGTCCCGTCATTTTAGCGCTGTTTTTTCACTTCTGTAAACGCACACCTATGGCGCCAGTGCAGGTGCGCCCATAGCTGAAAAAAAAAAAAAAAAAAAGCTCTGACAGAGGCGATTACTAAAGGGGGCTTTAACTCACAAGTGTTCGTATGGTGGACAAATCAGCTTCGCTGAACGCTGTCTCTTATTTAATTATTCTTTCAAGCAGAAGCCCGGTGGATCAATAAAATTAATTTGTTATTCTTCGCGCGAACTGTTTATGGGAGCTTACCGTCCAGAAGCGACTCACGCTACGAGGACGACGGCGTTCGCGGCTAACAACGCGTAGTTTTTCTAAAACAGTAAAAAATAATAATAATAATAATAAAGGATTACCGGACGCGAGAGCTGCAGTGAAGGCTTTCGTACTCAATAACTGTTCATTAGTGCTCACCACCTGGTCGCACCGAAATATTTCACACGACTAAGGTGACTGACGGCCGCGTTTCGACGAGGGCAAAATGTAAGGAAAAAAAAAAGAAAAAGAAAAACATTCGCGTACTTCGATTGAGGTGCATGTTAAGAGAGAGAGAGAGAGATAGATGAAAGGGAAGACCGGGAGGTTAACCAGATACTAGCATCCGGTTTGCTACCCATAACTGGGAAGGGGATATAGGGGCAAGAAACACGGTGTAGAGAGAGAGAGAGAAAAAAAAAAGAAAATGAAAGGGGGAAAAAAAAGGTGCATTAAGGTGCATGTTAAATTGTTAACTGAACCCTGGGTAGCCAACATTAAAGCGGAGTCGCACACACTTCATATGATGTCGTGGTTTTGGTGAAAGTAAAATTTCCGTATGAACATAAAAAACAAAAAAAAATATCGCAAACAAAAGCTTGACAGCGTCAATGATACATTTAATGCGAAACCCTCAGATCTCTAGCGTTCCGCCTCCATCGAAAGGCGACCTCCGCAGCAGGGATCGAACCCGCGACTTTCGGGTCAGCACGGGTCAGCAACGTTTTGCGTGTATACACGCATGCACGCGAAATTGAATAATTTCGCGGAGGGGGGTTGCAACCCCCCCCAAACTCTCACCCCAACCCCGGCTACGCCAACTGATGACATGACGTCACGCCTTGTACGTGATGTCATGGACGAACAACATGGCTTCAACATGGCGGTTTAGATGACGTCACGGCGGTGTAATCACGCGGAGATTAACCTGCTTGAGTGTGATGACGACTTCGCTGGAACGTTTTTGGGCCTCTGTGCATGAAAAGCTAAAGAACCAGCGATGCGATGCAATGAAAACACTTTGGAGTGCGTAAAGTACGCAAACGAAAGAGGAAAATTAAGGAAGAGACTAGCAAGTTTGGACAGACGCCCCCCTCACATTAAAGAAATTACTTGGACCATGGCCTGACATGAATCTTCAGAAAAAGGCGAACACCTTTCCTGAAAGACTTCTTAGTGGACACCGGTCTGGATAAGCGCTTGCGATGTACAGCTATGTGTTGTTACACACGGAATGATGTGTCATACTGTGGGCAGAACTAGAAATGTGTGCGTGTGGACGCTTTACTGCAATGTGAACTTCTGGAAGCAAATTGTAGATTACCATGTTATTTTAACTTGTTTCAGTGTGCTTTTTTTTTGTAGTCGCTCATTGTTCATTTTGTGTAACATTTTTTTTTCTTTTTTTTTCTTTTTTTTTTGCTGCAGAACTCATAGATATGGAGTAGCCGAGGTAATATGAACCTCAACCTCTCCACAGCAAGACAGGTAAAACAGAACAGAACTAAAACGACATCGCAAGGATCGCGTCCCACCGTGTTGGTGCTCCAACGTACGTGGTTGCTTTAGCGACGTCAATGCGAGCCACCTATAGTCGACGTCGACCTCTTGATAAAAACCGCCAGGCCTGCGCGGGACGCGCAGCACAGCCACAGCGAAAACTGGGAGAGCGGCGTTTCTAGAGCCTTTTTTAAACACTCTTGGGGCAACTACTACAAGTGCACTTGCATGGGACCCACTACGCCATAAATCATCATAATTTTTGTGTAGTGGGGAAGCGTCTACTATACCAATATTCTTCATGCTTCGGAAAAGCGCGGTACCCACTACACACTTGTAACGCATTATGTGCACTTTGTTGCTTCTGTGGCTGACGACGATGAAGAATTTTGCCTGAGGCTTTTGTAATGGGTTGGAGCATTGAACGCCCCACTCGTTACGCAATTCGCATTGTGTGACGCCTGGTTCTTGCTTTACTGTTCTAAAACGCTTTACAACACACGTTAACGCGATTCCTTACCCGACATGAAGCCTGCATAGGGTCAGTTTGCACCGCAGTTTCAAGCAGCGGCGTAGCTCAGTGGTAGAGTGCTGGGCTGCCACGCAGAAGACCCCGGTTCGATTCCCATTATGTCAGGGGTGTTTTTTATTTATTTAGTTTTTTCTTATTTCGTGCGATATTGGCTGCGGACACCGGTGGCGGCGGCATACGGCGCAGAAACGACCCTTGTTGTGATCTCATAACAGCTTTCGCTGTAAAACTGTTCCAAGGACGCAAGAGTGTGTCATCCTACAGTCATTTCGCGAACCGCATCACGGGGTAGCAGTCGCACGCGTGTTCGCACCCACCATCTGAGGGACGCCCAGAACGTAGAGGGCGTCACGGGGCAATGTACGGGGGGCGAAGACGACGTCACTTCGCCTCCGCTCGACTCCGAGAACAATAGCGTGGGTGCGAACACTCACTACTGGGTCTGCTCCGTCTGTACTGACGCCGTCTTTATTGAGAACGTGAGCATCGGAGAAGGCGAAGAGGAGGCTATAGGAGGCGGTCGTTTAAAATATCTACGTTCGAACGCACAAGAAAAGCGAAGAAAGTGATTTAAAACGAACATCCATTCCACCGAAGACGCTTATTGCATCCGGCAACCATTTGATACGTTTGATACGTTTGTTAGCGTACAGGACATTGTTTGTATCATCGTTCAGTTTAAAAAAATCTCGCATTTCCACGACGTCAATCATGACGAGTGGGCGAAGCACTGGGGATCGTTCTTACCGTAAATCACCCGCGACATTGCCCGCTCGCGCATGTAAATGAGTGACAACGCGTGTGTACAGTATATGGTTACCTTGCACGTGCTGTGCCGTGATGGCAGCGTCATCGTCATCTGACCACGGCGGACAATGGGGGGTACAGAGCTCGTTCATAAGATGCTTCGCATCTAAAAAAAACAACAACGTTGGAGTGTATTGCGTGCCAAAAGCATGATATGGTTAAGAGGCACGCTGACGGTGGGTGGGCTGAAGCAAGCAGTCAGTCGAGCTGACATTCTCGAAGTTTCCCTAAATCATATAAGGGGGTCGCCGAGTGTGCCCCATGCATTTACTCAATCGGACCTGCCCGCTCATTAAGTGCAGCGTTACGGGACACGCAGGTTTTAAGGCGAAAGCCTTAGATGCCTCATCAAACGCGAGATATGACCATAGGCGTCCCGCGGCGTCGGGAAGGCTTTCGCCTTCGAGTCGTCTTAAGTGAACACATAGGGGACCCAGTGAATTTTCTGACGATAATGGCGGCCCCAGACCGCCGACGTTGTATTCCAATGACTGTTTACTCCCTTCCTCTACACCCGGAAAGTCAGGGACAGAAGGCAGGCCGTTCCGGGAAGTACGTTATCGCTGCATTATCATTCGCGCAACAATTGCGAAACTTCTTTTACTTTCGGATTCGACTGAATGAGGGAGGGGGGGGGAGGGGGTGAAACAGGGTGGCCGCTGCGGTTAATCTTGACTCCCCCTAATACAGATAATAGAGATGCGTCGCACCCCTTGAATTATGTTGCATGTTATTGCGCTGTACTGCACCATAAGATGACTCGATAATGTCGGGAAATGCGCGCATCGAATTTGCAACAACTTGGCGCCAAAGCTTTTCGCACTTCTCAGGCTCAACAAGCGTCGCAGACGCTCTCCTCTGTCGGTCCAATAGTCAACCAACGCTGTATAAGTATCACAATTGGCTTAACGTCTTACTTCATTAGGCTATACTAAGCCAGCCGCCGTAGTACCACCGCTACTCAACTTTACTAAAGAATTGCCTCAGTATAATGGAATACAATTTTTTAGACACTTCCCTAACGTTTCAGAAGAACCACCTATGCTTGGCAGTATTCTCCTAGATCTTCAAAACCGCAATTCAAAGATTTCGTCGAAGCATTCTAAGGTTTTAATAAACGGTATACAGCCATGTCAATGCCTAAAGTCTCCCCCTCACCAAGTCGTGTGAGCACAAAATGAGTGCCAGGTTTAATGCACAGGTTACCCGTCTTTTAGATGTATACAGGTTATCCTCGCGTTGCAGTGGTCACTGTCGCTGAACGTTAAGAGAAGTCCGTTATATGTTAAAAGACTACTGACAGCTAAATTTTTGTTTGTGACTCTTTTACTGTAATTTGAAGCATTGTGTCTGGTATATAGCTTTGGGGAAACAAAAAGGAACGTGCGGACTTGGCACTATCGGAGGCACACCTGAGTGCGCACGAGCCGTCAGTAACATTTGGCATCACCGTTAATAGAAAGTATTGTTTCCTCCTATCAGCAACACTGTATAGACTCATCTCACCAAACTGGATACATGCAATGCTCCCGACGACATGAAACTCGCGCGGTCCCTGTATTAGTCACTTGCGACGCGCTTGTTTACGCGCTTTAATCGGGGGCGGCCTTCGGCATCAGGTGACATGCCGGCGGTGCCTGTCGGGAGGCAAATCTATAGGTCAGTGAGGGATTATACGAACGCTGAAAGCGTCCGAGGAGAGCGCCCGACGGCGGCGACCCTTAATGAGCGCGCGGGATTTCAGCCGCATCTCCCCCCACATATAGACAGTGTCAGAGTGCATCCCTAACTCAATCGCTCCGAGAAGAACTCGAGCGTCTAACCTCTCGACCTCCCATGGGGAAGAAATATAAAGAAAATAAAAGAACGCACGCTACCTGCGCTTGTCAAGTCGCCAAAAGCGCGAGCGGGACATCGGGTCCGCAATCAGGGGCACATCTCCCGGCGAAATCCAATTTATCCGCGACGAACCAAAGCGGCAGTGGCGAGGGATAAAGTTGCGTGCACGGGCGGCTTTCCCGAGAGTCGTTTGGGAAGTGTACACGCACGCACACACACACACACACGCGCACGCGAGCGGACACACATAAGCACACGCACACACGCTTACGCACAAGCACACACATATAAGCACACGAACAAACACACATGCACACGTACACACACGTACGCACGCGGACACACACACACACACACACGAATGTAATACTGTGTATACTGCGCGGCAGTATAGACCACGACGCGGCTTGACCTTGGCTACGTTCGCGTGACATCTTGCGCCGAGTTTTTTTCTTGCTGCGCGTCGCGATTGGGTTCGTGGAGGTAGTACACAGTACACCGTGCGCGAAGGAACGTTTATGTGAGGCCCGGAGTTCAGCATTACCGTCATCATCGTCCAATTTCTATGACCACGGCAGACAAAAAAAAAAAAAAAAGAAATATACTCCGCCTGCAGGCGTCTCCAATTACCTGCGCCTCGTGTCAGCCGACCCGTGTCAGCCGACCCGTGTCATCAAATTTCTTAATTTGGTGGTTGAGCCAGCGGTAGTTATCCGCCGTTTCCGACTGCGCGTCTATACCAAATTAGGCGCCGATCGTGTCGCTTTCGTAAATAGACCAAGGGTTATCCCTCCTGAGCATTACGCGAGCAGCCCTGCTCGATTACCTCATTTCATTGTCGACTACACAATGTCGGGTGAATTCTTTGTTCTCTAAACACCGCCCTTCGCCTCCTGTACTTTAAAACTACGCCTAGCAATGCCGTTCTTTATTTTTAATTCGTTTAACTGCTTATTCTGCGGTCTTTAACGTTTCAACAAGTTGTCCTACGTTGCAAAATTGCTCCATAGCGAGCCTCGAAATATACACAACAGTCTTCTCACGAAGACATTTCGTTGAATTGCTGTCCCCCGCATACTCTCATCGGACTAGCAGTTGATACTCACGATAGACAAATGCTATAACGGAGCCACATGGGTTCCCGATGTGCTGCGTGTGCCTATCGATTCGGCTGTACCCCTCCCATTTGACTGTACACTCATCTGTATTATTGCGACAGCAAATATATAGACACTACCGGCGCTTTCTAGCCATTGGCGTCGACGTCGGCGTCGCCGTGAGGTTCATTACAAAGTACAAGTTGAAATAACGTCGCCCTGCGGGTGTGTGTCTTATGTGCGGGTCAAAGCGTCCGAGGGCAGCCGACGATCACGCCTCAAGCGGGGAGGAAACGCGCCGGACATCTCCGTCGCGCTAAAGGCCCGCACGGGAGGAGGTGGGGGGAGAGAGGAGGTGTTGCTGTGTGGTTTCGGTCGAAAACTGCGTACTTTGACCGGCAGGGGGCGGTCACGCGCTCTCTATCCTGAGAAGGATCAACAGACGGCTTATACCATCGTACGTGCTCGGTTATCACCGCACAGTTTGCATTGAAGCGATAGATAGCACGAAGGCCGCTTTTACTCTCGCCACCGTTTAGTTCTGTTACTCAAGGTCACACGCTAAAGAAAGCTGCTAGCCTTTCTTCGTATGGCATTCCAGATTGTTACCATCGCATTCATTGACTCGCCCGTTGCGGCGAATCTGACTTTTCGTCAATGCGAGATTACACCAGTGTCCCCAGTTGTATCCTCGTATACGACATTTCACGTTCATTTTATGACATCTCATTTCATGTTTCAGTGATAGAGTAAGTTATTTTTGTGAATAAGCGGTCTATCCATTATCCCTGGTTATACTCGGAGCACAATCCGAAAAAAAAAAAAGAAGAAAAAGGTAGCGGCGAAGGTTTGATTACTAACCAATAAGAAGTTCTTTTTATTGATTTTATATTTTTTATAAATCGCTGAGCGACCGCCTGTAGAAACCCTGCAATGCGTGTGTCGTGTGCAATGTGCATCTACTTCTCTCTTTCTCTTTTACTCCCTTATTCCCCTCTCCCCACGTGTAGGGTAGCAAACTGGAGGTAGTCTAGTTAACCTCCCTATCTCTCCCTATATTCATTCATTCTGTCTCTGGGACGTAAAACAGCAGATATTATTATTACTGCGGCGAAATTACGGTATCCTTTTTTATGCTCGTTATGAAATGGCGCTTTGACAGCCGACATAAGGTGTATGAACTGCCTCCCTAAAAAAAAATAAAAAGAAAGAAAGAAATAAATGGCAGGTTAATCCTGGATAATCTCCTTACTGCTCCCGTTCACATGCCCCGCACTATCGCGCGAAAGGCTTCGTGAATCCGGCTTCGCTGCAGACTGGGAGCGAAGGGTGGCGCATGCTGGGGCCGATCTCCTCCTCGCCCGTAATCTTGAGGGCTTTGTCACCATTTCGACGGGGCTTGGTCACCTCGGGGAACAGGTCAGAGGACGTAACACCTCGAGGTGCCACGGAATATAAATAAAAACGACTGCGCACAGCCCCACTGCGCATAATCATCCGCGCCCATTTTGGTCAAGGTGCACGCAGCATTTGTGTCCGCGGCTTAATCTGGTCAACTCTGGGCAGTGTACGCTCTAAAAAAAAAAAAAAAAAAAAAAAAAAAAAAAAAAAAAAAAAAAAGAAAGTTATATCATGAAGCACTACGCAATGAGAAAGAAAGTGTGTTTCATTTCCACTAACCTGAGACCTGGCGAGGGGTGAAGCACGCAGTGTGTGCCCGTGTTTCCCACAGCAATAACTGCACTCCCTACTGCTTTACTCGGCACCGGTCCAATAACGCACCATTACTTTGCAGATATGTTTCAAGAAGTGGCGTTTCAAATAAATGACTTTACCGTAGAGATGCACGTTTGTGTCTCTGGCTTTAGGCAAGAAACTCAAGCGCCTTGGTAAATTTCGTGAGGGATTCCGAAACCGCTGCTAAGCCAATCATAATGTTTTAGGCAGTAAAGACGAACATTTAACTCATAATATGCATAGTATGGACCGGTGGCGAGTGGTGGGATTTACCCAATTTTTGTGGCGCATACCCGTTCATGATGGAGCGTGTCGACGACACGACACGCCGACAAGGCGAGGCCCCTGAAGTGCTTCGCCCCTAAAACAACAACAAAGAGACGAGGCAACTAAAGCAACAGGACGATCGCCACGTCCTACTTCAATGGCCTCGCGTCCACGTTTTCCCGCACGATGGAGCGACCACGAGTATGCAGTCTGAAGGCGCGTTTACACTAGCGCGACACGACACCGATTTTGGTCTGCCGACTGTCTTTGGGAGCGTCTTTTGTCGGGTCGTCGTCCCATTTTCACTGCAACGACGCCAACAGTCCGCCAATGGTCTGTGGAAGACTCCGAGTGTGCCTTGTCGTGCTCACAGCCTTTCGTCGGCCAGTTCTCTAGTCACACTGGAGGCGCGCGCGGCGCCACCGACTGAACTTGCACGAAGAAATTGAAGGCACCACCTGCTCCTCATTTTCAGCCGTCCTCCCTCCTCTGCCATTGTCCCTCTCGGGCTACGCGGCGCAGCCTCCGCCATCCCCCCACGGCGTCGAGGGACGGGGGTGGGGACAGACGAAGGGAAGCGAAGAAAAGAAACCGGCGGGGTGCGCTGAGGGGGGTATTGTGCGGGGCCTCCGCGCAATACCCCCCAAGATTTCCCCCTTCGTCGTTTTATCCAACGACATGGGCAAATTTTCGCTCGACCACCGATCTCCCGACGACCTGCCAACGAC